>JAODAL010010058.1:0-107208 GCA_025379985.1 Phyllomedusa bahiana | reverse complement strand
TAACTTTTGTTACAAATTTTGTGTTTCTAGTTATTTTACATTAAAAAAAAGCATTTTAAAACAAAGGGTAGAAAAAATACAGTGGTTACGAACATAAATCATAGCTCTATATTTAATAATGCTTAAAATGTTTCTCTAAAATACCTATTATAGAGGAGTCTCTCACTCCCCTCCTGCTCCGGCCTTGATTGATGTGAATGCAAACTTATGCAAAAACTCTGATCGGAATACTCCTTCAACAATTTTTGAAAAACAAATGAAATATATTTTTTTTCACCAGGACCAGTATCACCGTTTACGAAATGAGTCTAATATTCAGGTCAACCTCTATTTATGTTAATAGTTGTAGTGCCAGACAAGACTTGTGGACAAGAGTGATGCTGGTTCTAGAAAATGTTCCCTCTAATCTACAGGAAAAAAAGGTCTCCTGGGGGCCCTCTCTCCTCGATTGGAGGGGCATAGGGAGCAGGGGAACCCCCCAAAAAGGGGCCCCGGGGGAGGTTAGACCTTGATCGAGGCCCCCCCTTTGGAAAGGTGGGCCTGTGGCGCTTTTTTCAAGAAGGGAAAAAGGAGAAAGCAAGAGGCATGAACAGTAGCTGTAGGGTGGGCCCCCAAAAGTCAACCCACTGGGGCTCTAGCAGTCAATTCAAGTGGGGTTCAATGGGTTGTCTGAAGCCTTTAAAAGGGGTGTCCCCTTCAAGTTTCAAGAAGCATGAAGAAATACCTGTCACTTCCTGGTTCAATGATCATTTTCATAACCCCTGTTGACACCCGCGTGCGTCTTTCAGATGCTAATTTGATCAAATTTCTTCTCAAACTAATAACAGGGCTCTTACTATCCCCCAAAAAAAAAGCCCTAATTACGTTTTTTATTTTACAAAAACAAGCTTTTTACTGCTGAGCACACAGGACACTGCTGGAAAACCCGTGTATAAGTCACTCACTGTTATCTCATGAACAAAAGCAGGGGGGGGAATTATTTACAGTTTTGGTTACTGAGGAAAGAAATACCCGGGGGTCTAAACAGAGGAAACAAAACTATATTTGGAAAAAATTTTTTATTTTGTGTTCCCCACAATTTGAAAAAAATTCTTTGTAGCAGAAACCCTTTAAGGCCCCCAAAACGCAGTGTCTCTCAGATTTTGGTATTCTGCATTTTTTTACATATTTTTAAAAAATAAAGGGCTCCATTTAAAACCCAAAATACAACATTTTTCAGGTTCCCCTTGGAAACAGACTATGGTTTATGGTTTGCATCTTTTCTAATTCCATGTTATTGGCCCCTGGGCCATACCAATAAATCGCAAAACCCTGAAATTTAAGCTTGGTATGAACAAAAAACATCTTTTAAATTTCCCAAATGGTTAAAAAAGAAAAAATGAAGCATCCACAAAAAATCCCGGAAAATTTCTGGCTTTTTTTTTTTTACAATCTTAAAATAAACTCTCATTTGGCTTCTTAAAACCAACCCCCCAACTTTCCTCCCTCCTGGGTGCTAATAATTTACTTTTGGGGAAAGTCTTAATATTTTTAATAAAAAGGTGCAAAGAACTGTTGCTGTGGTCTTAAATTTTAAAAAGCTGAATCTGCAACCCTAATAATTTTCTCAAGGGAAAAAAAAATTTCCCTTTATGAATTTAATTATCTCGATTTCTGAAATTAATGTGAAAGAAGAAGGGCCCATTTAGTCAATAAAAAAATCTGTGAAGAATAAATAATGGGCGTGCTTTTCTCCCACATGGACTGCGCTGCTTTTAGCAGGGAACTTTAAAAACATTTTTTAAAGGGAGTAGGGCCCAAATTGCTCCATCTTCCAAATACAACAAGGGTGAAAAAATTAGAAAAATTTCTACAAAAACATTTTCATCGGGCAAGTTTTACTGAAAAATTTAAAAAACCATTGTAATCATTTATTTATATAAAGCTGGGCTTTTCTGATTTTGTCAATTAGAAAGAAAACACAATGCTTGAAAGGGTTTTTTCCTTGGTGTTGCAAGGACTTTTTGTTAAGGTACTATTTCCCAGCATTGGGTTTTTAAGGGGAATGGGTTACACTGATTTATTGTTTCTGGGAAAGCCCCCCCGACATTTTAGATATATTCCAAAATTAAAATAAGCATTATGGCCGGGAAAGTTTTTCACTATAATTTTTTTAAATTCCCACTGAAAAAGCCCCATGGGGGAGCACGGGCCCATACACAAATTCTCAAACACAAGATGCAGCAGCATACAGCCAGCCCAAAAAACCCTTAAAAAGGACTGAACTATAATAATTTATTTTTTATACAGAAAAAAATAAGGTTATTGGCAATTTAAACAAATGATATCCCCAACCCCTGGTGGTTGTCTCATCAGTTGGGTCCCTAACTCTAAGGCCTCTCTTTGTGGTCAAAGTCAATATATAATTTGGGCCAGGCTCCACTTCCCTTGATTAAAAGGGATCATGCGCCAGGTGGGAGGAGTGCACAGCTAAAATGGAGGCAGCCACTCCTCCAAATACACAAGCCAAGAAAAAAAACAGCCTGTAACTCCATGTGCAATTTGTATATATGCTCCCAAAACACAAATCACCTGAGCCCGATTGGTGTAGATTATGAGACTGCATGGAAATTTGAACCTGGTACTTACTATGGATGAAATTAAAAAAAATAATTTTACATTGTATTAATAAAAGTTTTTTAAATTTTCTAAATATTGTTTACAAAATATTGTTTACAGGGATTGTCCCCCCCCAATTTTTTTCATCTGTCCCAACTGGGTCCCCCTGATTTTATTTTAATCCGTCTTTATATGCAGGGAAGTCCCTACACAATCATACACTTGTCTACCCCTATAAAAAATATCCCACTGGACAACCATTAAAATACCATATATTTTTAATCAACTTGGATCTGTATTTTAATTCTGTAACATATCAGTTTTTTTCTCTATATTGTTTAATACTGTACAAGAAAATAATGTGTTTTATTTCATTAAACTGTCACTGTGCAGTTATGTGTTCCAACTATTAAGCAAAGTTAGGCTAGATTCACACATACGTTGGAGAACCTCTGTTACAAGTTCCATAGGGAATGACAGAAAAAAAAAAAGGTGGACACCACAATGGAAACCCAGTGGACCCCATTGTAGTCAATGGGGTCCGTAAGGCGCTACTCGTGTCCATTGGTAAACAACTCCATTTACAACCCTGCAATGGAGGTTTTGAACTGAACATCCGACGCAGATGTGAACCAGCCCTTAAAGGAAAAAATGTGGAATGAAAAACCATATGTTGGACTTATGATCATGGTTTCCTAGAGAAGTCCATATCCCAAACATCTTCCTAGAAGTATTCTATCAAATGTACATATTTTTGTACCTGCACTTGCCAAATAAATGCTGCTTTCTAAGCTCAACTCATTCTATGAATCCACTGGTGACGTCATGTAACTAGAACTAACAAATGCTAGTATCAAACTAACAATTGTGCACTGTCATTTACAACATCAAAATTCTAAACTGAATGTCATAATGTCACTGAACGGAGAGCATCTGGTATCTAGATAACATAGCAATAAGAAAGCACACACTATAAAATAAACTCCCTACACCTTCCCTAAACCTCTTCAGGTTCGACACCTTTTAAATCAAAAGCAGATATCCAAAAGAAGCTGCTTGATAGAACACAGATGTCGCAGATTCTTGAATGTGGTTAAGCACACTCGCTGTGATGGAGAGGCTTATCAGGGGAAAACACCAAGACTAAGCAATTTAAAGAGAACACAAAAACTGAAAGATAAACTGGACTAAGCACGTGAAACTGATCATTTTCAGTAAATACTCAGTTTAGGTTTATAGTCCATAGAAATATCTCAAAAATGGCTAAGATGTCTGTACACATCGCTACTGAGCCATAGTAACCCTTGTGGATTACCACTAATTACCATGCTTGGTACAGGTAAAACATGGCAATTCGTGGTCATCTGCATGCTCCTCTGTTGTAACCTGTACGGGCACAATTGCATCTCATAATTAGATCAATTAATGGACCTCCACCCTTCTGCCACCCTAAACCCAATGTGTTTGAACAACTTCAGGTCTGTTCAAATTATGAGTATTTCCTGATGTATATTTGTGGTATAACTGCCGCAGGAACTACAGACCACAGGAGCAGCTGAAGGCTTCAAAAAAGGTTAGAATTTTAACACTTATGGAGGTGGATAGAATTCCTGTGTAGGACATTGATCCAGTCTAATTGCCACTTGGAATCTAATGGATGTGTCCCTTTAAAAGAACATGTATCACACAATGTACCTTACTTTACTTTTATTTACCATTTATTTAACATTGCTTTCCTACACAGAGGAATAAGGTTATGCCAACTCTCAAAGCGTCCTTTTGGCCTGCACTATGTGCATAGAGGCCACATGTATGTTTCCTGCTTGTTTTAGGTGCATTGCAGCTCATGGAACAAATGGACAGTAAATAAAAAATGTGAACTGTCCCTTACACCTTTCCACAGTTGTGGTGTATTCACACAGTGTAGTCAAATTGTGTTTTATTGCTGCACTTACCAAACAACATTTTTCTGCAATTTTGTGGTAAGAGCAATAAACCAGGATCTGACCAAATTGTGTGACTATGATAATAAATTAAAGGGTTTTGCCAGGACGTGCCTTATCTGCTAAGAAGAAATTGTAAACAAGCCACCTGAGCGGAGAGAGAGATAGACAGAGCACAGAGCTATGCATAAGGGATCGTGTGAAATGTTCACTCAAATAATCAAACTACAACTAGTGGGTTCTGTATACAAAAGACAACATCTTTTCTCCACAGCAGCTTAAAAGCTTCTTCATGTTCTCTGTCATCAGGTAAAGCAGGGATCTACTCAGATAATCACACTACAACTAGTGGATTCTGTATACAAAACACAACATATTTCTACCCGGTGCCTTGAAAGCTTCTTCAGCTCCCTTTCATCAGATAAGAAGTGTTCTCTGCGCACGCCTGGCCAGCAGCTCTTGTCAGGTTGTATCTAATAGAAGCTTTTAAGTAACTAAGGGCAGGTAAGACAGCCTGTAGCTCTCTCAGACTGCAATTTTTGTAATCACATATATTTAGAAAAGTGATTCAATACCTATTTTGGAGGATCCCACGTCAACATTACATCGTGGCAAAACCCCATTTAAACTTTACATAATAAATTAAGTGGTTTTTAAAAAAAAACAAAACAGTGCTAGGTGGATGTAATACAGTTGCTCATAGCAAACATCTAGGTTTAGCTTTCCAAGAGTTCTGTTTAGCATCCAACGTTTTTCTGGTTTTCTGTTACAAAGAGTAATGTATTGTGGTAGTTTGGATATGGGTACATAATTAGAACTAGTCGGTCACATGTCTGACAGCAGAGAAAAGTATATTCATGGGCAACCACCACCATTATAGAAATTTTAAAGCAGCTACAGATACACATGGCAGTAACTACATCAAAGTAAGCAAAGGCACTTTTCACAAGGATTTCAACAGTTGTTGATAGCAGAAAGAAGTTCAGACTGAAGGAAGGCCACATTATTGGCTTTTGAGTAAATCTGAATCTCTTACCTTTGGCTTTGGATTGCCAGTCACCTTGCAGGTGAATGTTGCCGACATGCCTTCAAATATCTTGTAATGCTTCAATTTTGTCTCAAATTGCGGAGGAGTGCTGTCCTCTGCATAGTCTTCACTATGTTCCACTTCATCGTCTGATTCTTCAACAGGAGAGCGCTCAAGACGATACTCGATTTCACTGATGAGTCTCTGCTCGAAGCTTGACACTTTGTATTCCTGCCAGATTGAAAGAAAAGCTTCACTGAATTATCCTACAATTATTTAATGTTATTTTTCCTTTATATTTCTGGTACAAGCCTGAAAAAGAACAATGTTAAGACTAAACATTGAGCTTCAATCGTGTTGAACTTATGGTGCAAGAATAGTTGAAACCATAAGTTAGCCACTTATTTTGGAAATAGAACAACCACAGCATCCAGCATTGCAATCTGTGTGAAGAATATCCCGCGGACATCTAATAAAAGGAATGTAGTAGACTTTATTCTACTCTAGGGGACAACTAAGATATATTTCTGACATTCACATTCAGTCTCTGTACCAAGCATAATATGTAATCTCTAGGGACAGGGATGAAGAGGAATATTAGTTTGTATGTACTTCAGTCTATGTGTTTATTGGCTCGTAAATGCCACATGGAGAAAACAATGCTGTAGTGTTATCTGTCAGCCCATGAGACTCAGGCTGTCTGAGAACCATATTGTTTTTTAGGAATAACCTAATCTGAAAGTCCTCTCTCTGGAGACCTATATTACATGCTATTTCACAGTGCGTTTATGATCTTTTCTCGAGTCAGCTCTCTTTGAATGAAGGAATGCACAAGTGGACCAATGCTGAGGGTCACATAATGGTTGTCTGGGAGGAGGGGTTGCTGTGTGGGAATAATATTGCTCTATGTCATCCGAGCAAAATACGTGTTATTGGAAAGTCATGTCTAAAGATACTGAATTATAAATAGATGAACAATTCCAGCATATAGTTACTCCTGTGGATACATGTCTCAATGTGTCCCCGTAGCCAGATTTGGGAATAATGCAGTTGTAAGGTAGAGGGATATTTTGTAAAGTACTATTTATTTCATCCATTTATACGTGCGGTCCCATTCTGCATCACTATACAGAATATGAAATGCCTCACACCAGTCCCTGTTCCCATCGTGGCTCACAATCTAAATTCCAGATCCACTGATCAGTATGTTTTAAAGTGTGGGAGTACCTGGAAGTACTTTTCTCTACCTTAGGACTTAAGGACTTATAGGACTCAGTTGTCCACTATTGATAAGTACCCTACCCATTTTCTATTTCTAAGAAGTTTGGTGTATGTTTTAAACTATTTGCATACAGTATTAAATGTAATAATATATTTGGCTTGGTCTATTGCTTATTTTCAGTTGTAAAGGTGGACATAGGGCATGGGCGGGTGTGCAGAGGTAGCAGTCGCTACCAGGCCCTGCAGCTTGAGTGGCCCCAAAAGCCCTCCTGCCACATAAGGAGATACCAGCATTGTAAGTGGCACATGGCAGCTGGGGGGCCCATTTACATTTTTTGCACTAGGGCCTCAGAGCTTCAAGTTACGCCTCTGGGCATGGGTGGATACTTTTAACTAATTACTGGGAATCTAACAGAGTATATACCTGGAAGAAACCCATACAGACACGGGGAGAATATATAAACTTCATGCAGATGTTGTCCTTACTATGTAATAAAGTAGGGGTGCACAACATGCAGCCTCCAGTGCTCTTCTGTGCTGTTCCCAGCCATCAGGACACAAACAGATTTGGTCTCTGTCCTCTGAACATAATATTCATCTTTTGACAGCTGCATTCAACTGATGGCACTGTATGGCTGGCATTTCTACAATGGGCACCATTATGGCTGACGCTATATGGCTGTATATGGTATTTCAGCACTTCAACCTCATCAATATTTACATGTGATCATACTTGTAATTGCTGAACTTTTATTAGAAGTGTACCCAATGGACTAAATGTGTCAAGAATGGCACAGCCAGTCTCTATTTTGGCACTGTGATTACGGAGCACAGAAGGCATATCTAATGCACATAAAGTCTAGCTTGAAATACCATAAGGCAATGTAATACATAAAGTATGAACAATGTTTTTCTGAAAAGAGACTAGTAATAAAAAGCAGTCATTCACTCATTCTATGTTACCTCCCCCTAATACTATTTTTAGTTAAGGAATTTCAGCTACCGTATTTACGTGTATTACTTTTGCCAGTTGTACTTATGTCGCATGGCAATCCCCTAGAGTTTCTGTTGTTGTGAACTTTCACACAAGACCAAAAAAAAAAAATTAAAAGTCACTCTGAAAATACTTATCAGTGTATGACTCATTGCAAACATACAGAACCAGTTCATATATGAGCACTTTTAAAGGTTGAGTCAGTACAGGTGGATTTTAGCTGGCGCGCACTCGAAGGCATTCAGTGAAACTAAATAAAACAGTGGCGTCATGCAATTCAACTGTTTTATTGCATGCGTGATAGTCACATAGTGAAGAGTGATGCCTTCTTTACACACAGTTTTTCAATTAGTTTTTCTGTGACATAATTAACCATTATCTTGCCTTAGGGGCAAAATACAGATGGTTACACAAAATAATACAGTCAATGGCAATCTCATGACATTACATGTTAAAACAGCCAAAATCAACACAATGTAGAATGTTTAGTGAGAGTAAAGATCCGTGTAAGTGCACAGATGAAAGACAGGGGGATAGTAACCTTCTGCAAGTCAAGAGGGCTGTCTACAGAAGCATCAAGAGAGGAAACAGAGGAAACTTCCTGCAAAGGTAGAAAAGAAGGTAAAAGCTTGTAGAATGGAAATGGTTATCGTATCGCTTTGTGCCCATCACCTACTATGATTTTAACTTACCATGGAAATTGCAAGGACTTTTCTGTAAATCAATAACTGGAAACGTAAAGGCTCTAGACGGAGACCATAAATCTGACTTTAAATATTCCCTGTATGAGTTCATGACAGGGATTAAGCATTCTACTTTGATATTGGTCTTTAGACAATTAAAGGGATTTTCCACTTTAAAAATAAAAATGTGTCAGAGCAGGGTGTATAAAAACAAACAAAAAACACACACATACTTACCTCTGTAGTCACCACTGTTCCAGCACTGACACGGTCAGCCTCCTGTCTACATCTGACTCTACGGTTGGCAAATCAGTGGCTGCAGTGGTCACCACTCACAAAGCTATACACTGATTGTCGGCAGTGGTCACCAGCTGACTGCATGTAAACAGGAGACACCGCTGGCAGCATCAGCACTGGAATGGGTTAAGCACAGGTGATAATATATTTTTGGTTTTTTTCACCCAGTCACATTTTTAGTTTTCATTTTTAAAGTGGAAAACCTCTCCAAACCCTCATGGCTATGCTATGCTTAATATGACAAGTTTATCCTAGTTTTTCCCCCAAAAAATTAAAAGGGTATTCCCATTTCATTGATTTGCTTTTTAATAAAGACTATTAGCCAATACATTATTTTTCTGCTTCTCTTCAGAGTTAGGAACAGTTCCTATCTCCTGCTTTTGCACACAAGCTTCCTTAGTTCTCGACCACTTCCCTTTGATCCTACAGGCTGGAGCCGTGGCCAAGATGGTGTTGTCACTCTCTGCTATGGTCCTTATCTTCAAAGACAGGAGCTTGTTTACATTACTGACAAGCTTTAACCCTTTACAGCTCTGTAGCCTTGTAGACTACTGTTTACAAACCCTCTGCATTTATGTCACTGTAACAGGTTCAGCTAGGAATAGCAGAGCCGATATACTAATCGCTTCTATAGACCTAAACACAGGCTAACCGGGAAGTGAGAGTCTGAAGCTGCCTGTGGCTCTGTAAAACAACATGAGGAGAAAATCCCTTTAATATCTGGCATGACCAACAAGTACACTTACACATTGAACTTCTGAATGATCCCCAAGTTCTGTCTTCTGGGTACTTTACATAGCTATAACTGATAAATGATTAATGGTTTTGGTGCAGAAGACTACATTTACAGTAGAGGATGTTCTTACGCCTCTTATATTATCTATCATAACTAACTCTCAAGCTGTGTTAAATTCAGGCTATGTTAAAAATAAAAAAACACACTTGGCTTAAAGCCATTTTATGAGCCTTTAGGTAGCAAGAATGCACATCACACCAAGAACTCGGAGGCAATATGTAATTATGGGGAATTTTGTTCTTGAATGACAAGACCGTGCACATGCACACAGGTACAGTCTAATGCTATAAAATGTATATTATAGATTTAGCACTCTCAACTTGCACAGCCTTATTCAAACAACGGAGGCATAAATTGCTACCAAAAATTGAAACACATCTTCAGTTCTGAAGTTACTAAATTCCTGTGTGTGTCTTAGATATTTACTTATTGATTTATAACGTCCTTGGAATATTTGTTCTTTGTTAATTATTCTTCTGCGAACACTCACACTGCACTTGAAATTCAGGGAATGCTGTCTCTTATTAGTGCCAAGAGTTGCTTTCCTATAAACATCTGCATTTCCTAGAGGGGCAGTATTGGCAGGACACAGACTAGCTTTCAAGAAGATCTATTTTCCGAGCAAGTTCCTAGTCATAATCCTTTATTGATCAGTTTAGTTTAATATTTATTTGTACCTGTGAATTCAAGTCATCTTCTGGTTCCTGAATGTTAAAAACGGTTGCTGCACTGTCGGCTCCAAGCAATCGTCGAGCCATTTTCTCTTCATATGTTAATTTCTAAGGGGAGATACAAAAAACAGATCAAAATACCCTTTTAATATTTACTCCCAACATGTGGAAAATGAAGCATTACTTACAGCCAGAGCGAGAGAGGCTTTTAATCAACTCATATAGTTGAAGCCTTTCTTTCTGCGAGGTTAGTATTAGGCTGCGTCCCCACTGCAGAGGACAAATACCGGTCGGTTTACCCGGCCAGCATCTGCCCTGTTTTGCGGCCGTCCCCACGGCCGCAGGGGGGACGGCTTTTCTCCGCGATGAGCCCTCTCCCTTAACATTCACTTGCACGAAAACCGGACGGAAGAATGTGCAAATAGAATGTTTTGCGGGTGGAAAAACCGCCGGATGGAAAACCCGTGCAGTGGAGACTGCTGCACGGGTTTTCCATAGAGCACCATTGTGCTCATTTTCGGATGGTTTTTCAGGCGGTCTGAAAAACCGCAAACCGCCTGAAAAACCAGCCGAAAACCCGTGCCGTGGGGACATACCCTTAGAGGATATGGAAGGCCGAGTCTGTTTTAATGAAATAATTACTTTAATTATAATTAATATCAGCTAATTGTGATGGTAATTGCTTCACGAATACTGTATGACCAAATAACATGTTGCAAGATCAGCTGCACTATTGTTCAGATCAAAGGTTAAGAGTTACCAAAACAGCATTCTGATTCAAGTGTGTTATAACATCATGGGAAAGTTAGGAGAGAAAAGAAGCTCATCCAGTAGAATACCGGTTGCCCGTTGTTCATAAGCTCATCTTTGAAGCGAAGCTTTCTCTCCAGATCTTGAATGACTGCATCTTTCGTTCCTTGAATCTCCTCGTCAGACGCTATACGAGAAGTCCGGCCAGCCTTCTTAGGGAAGCCCCTAAAACAGGATACAACGTAAATGAAGATAGACACTAACACCATTTTATGCAAGACTTGCTTCATGCCTAACACTAGTATTACTGGATAATGCCACTCATTCTTGTCTTATACTTATAGATTTATAAATGAACATATCAGAGGATAAAGAGAGAAGACAAAGAACATGTTTACAGTACTATTGACCTGTTTAGAATTGCTCACAAACATGAACAAATTTCTTGAGTAAATGGTAGCAGCGACCTACAAACATGGCTCAGTTACACCAGTTGTCAGGAGGAATGGGCCAAAATTCCTACCAACTATTGTAAGAAGCTTGTGGAAGGATATCCCAAAAATGTGACCCAAGTCATACAGTTTAAGGGCAATGCTACCAAATACTAATGAAATGTATCGAAACTTTTGACTTTGCAGAAAGGAATAAAAATGCCTTAAAAATTCTCTCTCTCATTATTCTGGCTGGCAAATATAAATAATTTTGGTTCCTAATTGACCTAAAAACGGGAAGGTTTATTCTGATTTCATGTCAGATAGTGAGGAAAAACATGCACATGTATCTTTTTATATAGTGTATGTAAACTTCTGGTTTCAACTGTATAAAAAAAGTCTGTGTTTTCACTTTCTAGTATGACATCACGTCTGGTGAAGAGAACTAGTACTCTTGAAAGTGTGCCATCAAAGATATTCTATTTAGCCTCTAAATGGTATTGACCAATTTTTACTGCTTCCTGTGGCTAACAGGGTACAACGCTATACTTCTAGTTACCGGTATTTCAGACAGACAGTAAGAGAACCAACATGTCTGTGACGAGTTTAGCACCAAGCTATGTGAAAAGACAGTTCTAAAAGTATGATGCATTGTATGAATTTACACAGGGGATCCAATTTCTAGATATGGCATTATCCTAATGTCACAGTAAAGCAGCTGAGCTAGTTCAAGATCCATTCTATTAGTCAGAGCCTAAAGACATCGAAGGTATGCCGTTCAGCTATGAAGGACCGCAAATATCCCATGATTTCATTTTCCTTGCCGTGATATGCAGCAGCAGTATTGAAATTTGGAGTTGAAATTCAAAATTTTAATATTATAGATTTCTAATTTTGGAATCCTGTATTGGCCACGCAACAACATATCAAAACTAATGCTATAATTGCCTCCTTCACAATACTAAATTAGGAAAGCAATTTCCAATATTTTTCCATGACTAATTTTCATGGCTTTGACTGATCAGTGTGCGGAGAGGATACAGTTTTCCTAAATCCTGTTTCCCTAAGGGAACTAGTGGAAGCGAATCATGTCCAAGTTTAAAAAGATTGTGCCTCTGGTAGATCAAATACTGATAAAATAATATATACTGACTAGGCAAATAAATTGGGAGAAATGCTAAAAGCATAGTGTATAACATGAATGTATCCAGCATTTAGAACACAGGCACAAAGAATTGCAGCTCTGGTTTTGTAAGAAATTTGACATTTCATGGGATATGGACTATCACTAAATTAGTTTCCCCTTTGCCATAGGCAGCTGGAATTACTGTAACCAAATCCAGATTGCTTGAAATTCCTTACTGGTTACATACCGATAGATAATAATGTTATAGCTTTCTTTCAGTAATTTTTTCCCCCCCAAAATATGCAAAGTTTTTATGGATCTGTATCAGTAGATGGGGACAGTCCTCATTCAGTCAGTATAATCATAAGGTAATATGATTATGCATTAAAAGGGTTGTCTCACTACAAGGATTGCTTTTTAAGTTAAAGATCTTGCACAAACAAGTCACTTTGCAATATGTGTCCAATAACAGTATCCTACCTATTCCTAGATATCCCCTCTTGTATGGGCTGCATCAGCACCTCAGGTTGCTATAGCTTCAGACCTGTTTGATCCCTCCTGATAGGCTGCCAGCACTGGTTGCTATAGCTCCAGACCTGGCTTCTACTGCAGCCTAGTGGAAGCCAGTAAACACGCCCCTGAATTCAAAGTGAAGCCAAGAAAACAGGACTGAGGTAAGATGGATCGATGTAGTGAGACAACCCCTTTAAAGGAGTACTGTACTATGTTTAAATTAAATGCCAACAGCATATGTTGTGTGATTTACATCCTATTGCATCGCTTCATTTATGGTAAAGGAGCCTGAAGATGGTTGACACCTTATAGTATATCATAACCATATTCACTTTAATCAGTGGCTGCCTTTTTATGCTTGATCCTTATTATTTTCTTACACTCAAATTAGTTGCCCAGGGACTACTATAATGCATTTATTTGCATCAGTTCTATGCTTATTCCTGTGCTTACATATATGTGACCCTGCTCTCCAGAAAAGAAGAAGCCTGACGACTGGGTCAGTTTGAAAGATCTATACTAGAGAAATACCACATACATTATAGAAATACTAGAGAAAAGGGAAAAAAATAAGAAAAATGGTAGATATTCTCCAATATTGGAGAAGGGAATCTGTCACCATGAAAATCTGATTAACTGTGGGCAACATGTTTAAGAGCAGATATGCTAAGCAGATTGATATATAGATTTATGGCACAACATTAAGTAGCCCTGCCATTTCTATGTTTAGGAGTCCAGTGGGCAGTCTCATCCAATGACAAAGTCTTCCCTATATGAACATACATACAAAGATGTTGACAATCATTGATTAGGACCATACTGGACTCCAAAGCACAGAATGAGTAGAGATTGAAAGGAATAAAATTCAAGATATACTGCTTATTTTATCTCTGAACTATTTATGGACCCGGTTAGCATCTCCTGCTCTACGACTTGATGCTGGCAGACCAGTTCCTATAGTTAGTGTGACAGGTTCCCTTTAAAACACCTGAAAATTTAGGAATAAAAAAGCAAACACAAACCTATTTATTTTACAATCCGCAAGAACAGAAAAAGAGGTCAATCTTCTCCCTCTGTTGTATCCCAGGAAATGATGGAATAGGGGAGTTTAAAAGGAACCTGTCACATAGTTTATGCCCCCATTGTTGACAGCACAGGCTAGTGAGACATGCTGTTTCCAAAGCATTAAAAAAAAAATGGGAACAGCACCAATGATCCACAACAGACCAAATAGGTTGTAATTGATGCACGATACATCCAGAAGGTGTTCAGGCGTTCTACTCACCAACCATATATCCAGAAAACAGAAAAATTGGACGACAGCATCATTTGAATAAAAGCAGGAACAGGTTTATTCCATAAAGAATACAAAAACACCAGTTAGCAACGTTTCAGCCTATTACATTGTGGCCTTTCTCAAGCAGCATGCTGTTTCCAGCACGGTGTCCCTTATTCTGTAAGGTGCTGTAGTTTTAGAGCATTTAATGCTCAAATCCTATTCATGAGCACGTGTTAGCCACACACACCAAAGGCTGGGAGTTATTCACATGCTTCTACCTATTCAAAGTAATAGCTTAACCAATTATGAGGTGGGCAGGGCTAGCCTCAGGTAGGCGGGGCATGAAAAAACTGACTCTTTCAATGATTCTTTTCTGGCTGAAAACTGCCAGACTTGAGCATTAAATACTCTAAAACTACAGTATCTTCCAGAATAAGGGACACAGCGCTGGAAACGGCAGGTCTGACACTGGCTTGTGCTGTCCTCAGCAAGTGACAGGTTCTTTTCAAGCATTGTATTTCTTCAGAGTTACATTGAACAAACGATATGAACAGTCGCAAACATATTTATACAATAGTATTACATCTCAGATAAGCAGGGGAGTAACTACAATTTATAGGGCCCCATAGGAAAGTGAGATTGGCCCCTAACACCTAATGGTAGGTAATAAACCTGAACAACAGCCTAAGTAGCAATAACAAAAAGGCATTGATAATAGCAATAGAGAACCCACATAGTAGTTCTAGCTAGCAGATCGCCACCAACTTGTTATATGTTACAAAAAGGTTAAATATTCTTGTGCCTAAATGGGCCCCTTCAACATCTAGGCACCATAACAGCTGTTATGGCTGCTGTGTCTATAGTTACACCGATTCAGCTATCCTTAGTGTATTATTTCTAGTAGCAGTTTACTGATAGCTGTACATACTTTTACCCATTAGTGTACTTTTTGCTCAACAAAAATGAAACATATTCATGTTCCTTGCATGGACCCTAAGTCATACCACTCAGTACTCTACTGTACATTTATGGGCATTGTCATAATGCACATAAAGATTAGAGAAAGAAGCATCTGTGTCAATAAAATCCCAGGTCACATGGAGTTTATGCAGAAGGAAAGCACAGAATACAAATACTTTAATAACTAAGATACAACATCAACTTACGGTGGCATGACACCTTTTGGAAGACCAAGCTCATTGAATGTAACAGGTGATAGTTGGGATGGCAGCATGGAACTAAGGAAGGCGGCAGGGTTGTGGGTTGAGTTAGATCCTCTTGTAGTTGGAGAAAGAGATGGACTGTATGATGGAGAAGGCGCAGAAACTGGAAGTGGAGGAGGTGGTGGAGGAAGAGGAAATTGATCATGACTACTATAATTTGCAGTGGGGCTCATCACAGGAGGCGGCGGAGGTGGTGGAGATGAGGACGATGGAGACCAAAACTGCTCCCCTTCTGGAGCAAATGGTTGGGAGAATGGCGGCACTGGAGCTCTACCAAATGGTTTCTGAGGTGTTAACGTTGGAGACGGGAGGCTAGAGGTAGAGGATCCAGAAGATGGTGTGGCAAAGCCCGGGGCAGAACTCATGTTTTGCGCAGCAATAAATTGTTTAGGACGAGCGTAGTTGAAGGAGCTTGCGGGTTGCATTGCAGGAGAACTGTGTGAATTCAGAACGCTCATTTGTACTGGTGAAGTGATAAACTGACTGGCCTCTAGCTCCTGGAAGGAAGGTGGAGGAGGGAAAGATGGTGAAGATGGTGTACTTGGCTGACGGCTTGCTTGTTGTTTCAAGGCAGCAGATTCTTTTTCTTGACGTATTTGATTCTGTAGCTGCAGTAATGTCTGAGAATCCCTGGGTGAATGAGAAGAAAAAATATGAGCATGGCAATGGTATGCATGGCATCTGAACAGTGCAAAACTGAACTTACAGAAAGAATGCTGCACTATTTCTATTTAACTTAACCTTGACCGTAAATTTCTCCTACATGAAACACAAAGGTAGTGAGATATTCCTGCTCTGCTAGACTAATAGTTGAAGCACAGTGATGGTAAGGCAGAGATAAGATATGGATGTGCTAAACATGTGTCATGTCCCCTGATTTAAGAATGGACATATTCCAGAAGCCAGGTAACCACTGCTCAATGACTGCAGGAACCTTGATTATGAGAGTCCTGTCTATGGATGAGAACATTTTTCATTTTACCCAGGGGCGTAACTACCGGGATAGCAGACGTAGCAACTGCCACGACGGCCATGCACTTAAGGGTCACGCGCCCCGGGGCAGCTACTACCACGTCCGCTACCCCGGTAATGCCGCTCCTGGGCCCGCCGGCAGTGAACATAACAGTTCACTGTGGTGGGCGGGGAGCTGAGGGGCCCGGCGCATCCCGCCTCTGAACACCTGGGCCCTCCGGCACGAGCTTTCAGAGGCAGCGCTGGCTGGAGATAGCAGAGCGGAGCGACGATCCGCTCTGCTACTTCCTCTGCCGGCTCTCTGATTACGTGGGCGCACGCGGTGACGTCACATCACCGCGCTGCCCGAGCTGAGCAGAGAGGCGGCAGCGCGGTGCATCGGTGGAGCGTGGACCGAGGTAAGTAAGGGATTTATTATTTTACCTGCCCCTAAGCCTGCCTATATACCCCTAAGCCTGTCTATATATCCCCCTGACTGCCTGTATACCCCCTGCCTGCCTATATATCCCCAAGCCTGCCTGTATATCCCCCCGCCTGCCTATATACCCCCAAGCCTGCCTATATACCCCCCTCCCAGGCCTGCCTTTATACCCCACTTCCCAGGCCTGCCATTATACCCCCCTCCCAGTCCTGCCTTTATACCCCCCTCCCAGGCCTGCCTTTATACCCCCCTCCCAGGCCTGCCTTTATACCCCCCTCCCAGGCCTGCCTTTATACCCCCCTCCCAGGCCTGCCTTTTATACCCCCTTCCCAGGCCTGCTTTATACCCCACTTACCCAGGCCTGCCTTTATACCCCACTTCCAGGCCTGCCTTTATACCCCACTTCCAGGCTGCCTTATACCCCACTTCCCAGGCCTGCCATTATACCCCCCTTCCCAGGCCTGCCTTTATACCCCACTTCCCAGGCCTGCCTTTATACCCCACTTCCCAGGCCTGCCTTTATACCCCCCTTCCCCCGCCTGCCTTTAGACCCCACATCCCATTCCTGCCATTATTCCCCACTTCCCAGGCCTGCCTTTATACCCCACTTCCCAGGCCTGCCTTTATACCCCACTTCCCAGGCCTGCCTTTATACCCCACTTCCCAGGCCTGCCTTTATAGCCCCCAGCCTGCCTATATAGCATCCTAAAGCCTGCCTATATAGCCTCCTAAAGCCTGCCTATATAGCTCTAAGTCTGGCTGCTGAATAAACCCTATAGCCCACTGAAGCCTGCCTATATAGCCCCCTATACCCCCCTAAAGCTTGCCTACCTATACAGCCCCAAAGCCTGCCTGTCTACTTATATGGGGCCCCTTTAGCTACCTAAAACCTACATATATGGCCCCTATAGTCCACCTAACCCCTGTCTACCTGTATGGCTCCCTATATTATTATTATTATTTATTTTAAAGCGCCATTGATTCCAGGGCGCTGTACATTCGAGGGGGTTACATACATAACATAAGTCAAACGAGTACGATGATAAGTGATTAATGACAATTGGCACGACAGAGGGAGAGAGGACCCTACCCGTGAGGGCTCACAATCTACAAGGAGAGGGAAAGAGACAGGAGGTGAGGGGCAGACATGTTTGTGGAGGATGTAGTGACAGCAAGGTTAATGTAGGTTATAGGCAAGCCTGAAGAAATGGGTTTTCAGGATGCTTTTGAAGCTGGTGAAAGTGGAGGAGAGTCTGCTACCTAAACCCTGTCTGCCTATATGGGGACTCTATTGCCTACCTAAACCTGGCCTATCTAAACCCTGCCTGCCTAAACGAACCCCTTATAGCCAGGGGGGGCAGGTGCTGGAAAAGTCAGGATTCTAAGATATTTGTGTCTAAATCTGCAGGGACAAGTGGTCGGGAGATGTTATGATGGTGGACTGGACCGGATGCAGAAACAAAGGGGAAAGTCAACGACTCGTCAGAGAAACGTCACCACTGTTGAGTTCACAAGGATTGTAACTTTAACACTTTTAATTATTTTATATGTCTCAGAGCCTGTGTACACTGTGTCTCCCACTATATGGTCACTGTATGAGGGTTTTATATACAGTCTGCAGAGCCTGTGTACACTGGTATATAACCAACTATATGGCAGTATTATTGGTCTTTGTGGTACTGATCAGTAATAGTGAAAGTGGTATATTCAAGTCACTTTGTGGTCATGTTCTGGCGGTATAATCAGGTCCTTATGTAGTAGCGGTATTGGTAACATTTAGTAATGTTGGTCTTGGTATAGTGGGATTTGTTTGGTAGCAGTATGATGGTGATATGTATGGTGAGGTATTTGCCCCTTGTATTATCTAACAGCATGTCCTGGTAAATCGTCGTGGTCAGGGTGGTGGGCAAATTGGGGGGAGGGGTAGGGGGCCCTATTCAAAAGTTTGCTTTGGGGCCCTGGCTTCTCTAGTTACGCTCCTGATTTTACCATTACCATCTACATAATTCAACTGTATTGTTTCATCTGCTACTTCAAAGAGCTCATGTATCGATTTTGCTGCGATTTTAAACCATTAACCAAAACCATTAACTTGTTGCCACAATTTTGAAAAAATTGCATCACAAAGTGCACTATGACTGCAATGTGTGAATAATCCCTGGGAAATATGTGCAGTAAAATGTACAGTAAAGACCACAAAGAAAAAAAAGAGCTCACGGAGGCTGGAACACATTTTAAATAAATGACATGGTGTTGTATGTAAAGGAGTAAATTATTATAAAAACAGTAGTAGTCCAGACAGCTAAACACACTGCATAGTAATTAGGAGCATTCATTGGTTTTCCAATGCCACTATAAAATAGCCATGCTATTATTACAATTATAGGCTTACGGGCAAGACAATGCAAAAAGAAGCACAGAGCTTTATGTATGGCTGTAAATATTAGTAGATCATTATCTGGCTGCCATTCACCAGGCTTCACTAATGACAGAAGGATTTAACTACTACATACATGACTAACCGGATCAAAACACAGCTTTGGAGGAAAAGCCTGAGGATTTCATTACTACCAGTTCACTAAAATGTGTCATTTAGAAAAAAGTAAAATGGGGCACTTTAGGAGTTTCATTTATAAAATGATTCCATGCATACATATAACAAGAGAAATTACTGTATACACTTCACAGCACACATGAACTTGTTCTAATTTTTACATATGAATCCAATTCAATACGATTTTTTTCAGTTTTTCATCTTATTTACAGAAAGTTACGTTGTAAATTGAAATAAGATAGCTCAGGCATTGGCCACAACAACTAATTAAATAGTGTCCAAGCTAAGGAAAAAATTAAATACAGCTTCCATTAACATTCCTCTGAGTGGTCTTAAGGTCTTACAATGATAACATGACTTCCTTACAACATAAACCAGCTCTAGACTGGCTTATAACTTTATTAAGCACAGTTCTCCTGGTAACAATCAGGGGATGGTTTCCTCCCCAAAAAAAAAACCCACTCCATGTTTTGGAAGGATCATTAATAAACTGTTCAAGAGGAGACACAGTATGCATCCAACAAAGCCCAAAGTGAATCATCTTCTTGATGTAGCACAACTACTACTACAAGGTCTGAGCTTATCATCATGATACATTCCAGGTTTTAGCAATGGAACAAATTGTAGACAGTCATGCTATTGTGTGGTGTATGTCTACACTCAGATCCCAACATTTGTAGAGAACACTAGTATCCCACAGATGCTATACCTGAAGATTTGATGCTGTAATTCTATCTCAATAGCTGGGTACTTAAAGGGGTTGTCTCACTACATTGATTCATCTTACCTCAGTCCGGTTTTCTTGGTTTCACTCTGAATTCAGGGGCGTGTTTACTGGCTTCTACTAGGCTGCAGTAGAAGCCAGGTCTGTAGCTATAGCAACCAGTGCTGGCAGCCTATCAGGAGAGATCAAACAGGTCTGTAACTATGGTGACCTGAGGAGCTGATGCAGCCCATACAAGAGGGGATATCTCAGAATAGGTAGGATACTGGTAATGGACACATTTTGCAAACTGACTTGTTTTTGCAAGATCCTTAACATAAAAATAAATTCTTGTAGTGAGACAACCCCTTTAATAAAAGAAAACTTCTGGTCTGGATACAAATTGCCTTGCATGGTTTCACACAAACCTAGGCTTGTCCAATAAAAAAAAAAGAAAAGTTTACTTTGTACTTGTCCTCCCCCTAGAAAAGACTCTTACTAGTGAATAGAAGGAAAATAATAAAAACTTTGTGCCAAAACTATAATCCTAAAGTCACAGAAAGGGACCCTCTTTTTAATATCCTCACCTTTTCAGCAAAATAGAGAGCAGTTCAAGAGCGTCCTTCTCTCTGGAGGACCTGTCCTGACCTGCATTACGCACAGCGCATTGATTTGAATGGCCATTTTGCAATGCCAAATTTTCTCTGTATTGGCGCTGCAGGGAAACTGCAAACATATTTTCAGTTTTCCTCACGAATTACAGCTTATTGCTGGAGGTCCCAACAGTGTGACACCTTATGATCAACTTATTGTCAAAGGACCCTTGTGACAAGTAAGGTTT
Source organism: Phyllomedusa bahiana (assembly GCA_025379985.1). Lineage (NCBI taxonomy): Eukaryota > Metazoa > Chordata > Amphibia > Anura > Hylidae > Phyllomedusa > Phyllomedusa bahiana. The sequence continues at coordinate 86,165 of JAODAL010010058.1, read as the reverse complement.
TTTCAAAGTGAAGAACCCCTGCAAGGACCTGAGAAAGAACAACATCCCTGACATTTTATCAGCCAAAGGAGTAGAAAGATATGGATTAAAGGGTTTGTCTCACTATAAAGATAGCTTTTTATGTTAAAGATCTTGCTAAAACAAGTCACTTGGCATTATGTGACCATTACCATGACCTATCCTAATTCAGATTAACCCTCTGTATGGGCTGCATCAGCTCCTCAGTTGCTATAGCTACAGACCTTTTGATCTCTCCTGATAGGCTGCCAGCGGTTACTAAGCTCAGACCTGGGTTCTACTGCAGCCTAGTAGAAGCCAGTAAACACGCCCGTGAATTCAAAGGGGAACCAAGAATACAGGACTGAGGTAAGATGAATCAATGTAGTGAGACAACCCCTTTAACATCAGTACAAACTGCATGTTTGTTGTGGCCTACTGCAATTTACCTTGATATGAGGTAATGTGTCAATCTGGAGAATGAATTCACCGTATCCATGTTCAGTCAGGCAAATATTCCTACAATTCTATAAGGAGAACACTGGATGTATTTATCCTCAATAATCTTGTAGCTTTGGTAAAAACAGAGTTACCCTCTTCCTATGAACATGTAACTTGAGTTATGCAACCGGCCCTGAAGATCTGCTGTGGGGGATAGTGAAGCATTTGAGTAATACCATAATTTAAACCATTCTCTGTCCAGCAGATAAACACGTGTGACATCCATTCTGTTCCACAGCCAACAAATCATGCGCCTGTGATTTACAGTGTGCCCTGTGCCTATGGGCTTTGTATATTCATCATACGCCTTCATTTTTTTTCCGGTTGGCCCCTCGCTTTTCAAGGATCTTCTCAAGGGTTTGCTTGCTTTGGCATCATTTGGAGATGCTTGTGTTTGACTGCAGAGAAGATTCGAGTGTGCGCCGTTTAGTGGACATATACAAACAAAAGTAGAGAGGCAGAGCCCCAGCACAGCCTAAAAAGGCAGTCTCATGTCGAATTTGCTTCGGGACCTCAAGGTTTTATCACTAGACGCACAAGCCACTGAACTAATGCCAGTTTTCCTTTTCTGTTTCTTTATCTGTCCACAGGAAATTAGGGTAATGTCTGTTTAAAAGGAGTCAGCTGTCCACTTGTGAGATGACAGAAATGATTCAGAGCTACTCGGCAGCTGATAGTGACAATTCAGCAGCATGGTTCATGTGTACCGCCATACGTTATCTATACTGAATTGGCTGCACTTGGGCAATTAGGAGCTGGAACGCCGCATGGTGATAGAAAATTGACAAGCTGATGACAAGTCTCCTGTATGTGTATACAGCATATTATAACAAATACAGTGCTTTATCAGCATAGGAAATATAGCTACACTATAAAACAGAGCTAAAATTTGCCCTACACACAAGACAGCTGATGGCTATAGGATCACCCATACATCCCTATAACAACACAATCTTGTCTGCTAAGCCTTTATGTTTTTCGTAAAGGGGAGACCTATAAGAAGCTGTCAGGCAGGAGCTACAAAGGGTTAGAAATATTAAAATCTAATCTATCTGATGCTTGTTCCTTTCGAATATTTTTTGCAAAAAATATGGCCACCAGACATGACCGATGTTAGCAACTGCCATTAAAGGAGTATTCCCACCATGTAATATATGCCATATCGATAAGATATGCCATCAAAGGGTGATAGATGCAGGTCCCACCTCACCAGAGCGCTGTGTTCAGATATACTCAGAAATCCCATAGAACAGAATGGAGAGTTGTTCACACTCCATTCTGAGTCGACTCTTTTGGGGGAACATTCTTGATATAGGTGCGGATCCCAGGCCATCAAAGTGCCAATGGGAACACTCTTTTAACACCAGCAGGATGTGTCAGGCAAGCATCCCAGCATACAGTGTAGGACTGGTGTAATTGGGGCCCACCAGTGAAGTTGATTCTTGGGGCTCATCCTCATGACCGCAGATGACTCTTAGGGGTCGTTCACACGGCTCATAGAGAACAGTGGATTCCGTCGCTCCTCGCTAATCGGCGAATCCGCCGGGCGGGGAGAAAGTGACATGCACATTATCCAGGCGCAATACGCGCCGTGGATAATGTATGTCTATGGGGCCGGGGAGCGCCCCCGCTCCGCCCCTTATTCAAGCTGGATTTGCGAGCGCAATCCGGCTCGCAATTACGGCTTGAATAAGCCGTGTGAACACGGGCTTACACTCTGTCTCTTGCTTTCTCTCTTTCTCTGCGTTTCTCTCTGAAAAGTAGCCCCACCATACAGGCTCGGACTGGCCCACAGGGGAATAGTGAAACCCCCGGTGGACCCCTGAGCATGTTAGACCTAAAGTTATTATTTCAACTGCATCTACATCCTCAGAAGCAGAAAAATAGAGGCAAAAAGCAAGAAGCAGAGTATAGGAGGCATCTACAGTCATTTACAGCAGCTGTAGGGTGGGCTCCTAAACTAAACTACACTCAATTGGTGGGCCCCTAGAGTCAACTCCACCTGTGGGCCCTAGGCACCCCAGTCTGACACTGCCACCATATACATGTGACCACCAAGCCCAGCAGGAAAATCCACTTTAAACCGATTCAAAAGCAACGGGCACTAAAACAGCCCTCTGCAATGTAACAAGAGGTAGTGATTAAGCCCTAAAACAGGGGTCTGCAACATCGGCCCTCCAGCTGTTGGGAAACTACATCTCCCATCATGCCCACTGATATAGATTATATAAATGCATGATGGGAGTTGTAGTTTCCCAACGTTGCAGACCCCTGCCTTAAAAGCTGAGAGCCAAGTAGTCACACGACACATATGACTGCTTGTAAATACTTTGGGTATAGTCGCATGTTGCTGTACAATTGTGATTTATCTCTGTGTGGCCCAGTGCAGTGCGTTTGCTAAATCGTGGCAACAGTCACATTTTTTCTAAATATTGTAAGAAAAGCATGGTGATTTTGGCTCCTCAACTGACAGTCCAATTGGTCTACATCACACCTTAGGTCAGATTCTATTATTTACACTGATTGCCTAAAGTTACAGAACAGTTATAGTAAGCATGTAACCAGTGCAGACACGGAAAATGAACTGTGTATGGTATAATGTGTATTCAGGCAAGTAAGTTGTAACCATGATACACATACATGGTCTGGCCACACAAGAATGAGGTAGAAAGGCTCTGAGGCTGGGAGAACCCGCTACAATTAATTCCCATTGCTGGAGGTTTTCTGGTATCAGCAATTTTGGTGATATAACTTTCCAGATGTAGAGAGGCTTGTGGCTGATTTATATCTGTGAGGTCCCCTGTCACTGCTCCTTGCTTTTCATATTTCCCGAGTATACCGAGTGCTGTCGGAGAGAAGATTTTTGCGGTTTTGTACATGAGGAAAATGCTCCTGAATGTGAAATATCTTTATGTTTCAGCCTTAACCATGAAGCAGAAAAAATGAAATAAATACTTCATGGGACACATAGGAAAAAATGTCTAGCACAACAATGATGGCGGGCGTCTAACCTTGGCGTACATGAGTAAACACTTTACAACAAGACTCGTAATATAGCAAATGTTTACCTTTAGATGTACCTCCAATATCACAAAAAGCGCTTATAGTCCAATACTTTTCAATATTAACATTTTGCATAAGTTCACCCTTAACATGTAGCTCCCCAGTTTCAAACGAAAAAAATATTTATAGTGAAGAACTTTTCAATATAATAATTTTTCTAAATCTTTACATTTTGGAATTTTACTGTTAATCCACAGTGGTTGAAGTGTGTGCTGTGAATGACATTTAAAGGGGTATTCCCAGGACATTATTTACCTTTGTTTAAAGCTAATCAACGATTACTACCAAATACACTGCTGTTCTGAATTTGTTTTATTTCAGAGTTAGAGCAGTTCTTATCTCCTACTTGTTTACTAACATTTCCTAGGCTGCCGACTACCTCTCATTGTGCTGACCAGGATAGAGACGTCACTCCCTGTGCTGTGTCTTATCAGCAGCACAGGAGGTTGTTCATGTATCTTAGCCTGGATTCACACATCAAATGGAAAAGTCCAATGCAGGAATCGGAGGCGATTTTTGCAAATGGATCTTTACTTAACAGAGGGGCTGTTCACCAGTGGTTTGCATACAGGTTAGCCCTAGATCAATGGGGATAAACCTTGTCCTTCCAGCCTGATCGGGATCCCCTCTGAAGAATGAACACTTTTTCTTTTATTTTTTTTATTACATTTCTGCACCAGAGAGTTGAAATCCATGGTGTGGAAAATCCATGTTGTAGTCCACTGTGTGAACTACAGCGTAGACTGGCCATTCACATAAATGGCTGTCGGAATGCACAAAGATTTTAATGAGGAATCCAACGCAGAATCCATATTGAATTCCTTGTTAAAAGTAATGAAGTGAACATATCCTTTTATAGCTCTTTAGAGCTCAATAGCCTTATGCCCTGCTATAAAAATCCCTCCATCATCAATGTCCCTCTAACAGGCTCAGCAAGGAACAGCAGAGCTTAAATGACAGTGACTGCTATAAAACAACCCATAATCTGAACAGGAAGTAGAAGACTAAAGCTGGCTGTGAAAGACAGACTATGTGAATAATAAACATTTCTACCATTCGTTATTATTAAAAATTCTGAACCGTTTTTGTTTTAGCTGCTCCCTTAGTGATCCATAGTGTACAGCTTTTCTAGGGGATCGACCAGTAACGAGAGCTCCTCAGTGGTGGCCGCACATGCTCAGACATCACCTCTCCTCTCAGGCAGCTACTGTCAGTCTCTTCCCTGCTTAGTAATCACACACACTCACTGGTGAGCAAGTGTTGAACCCCAGATGCTGTCATTCTACTCCTGTCCTCTGTACTCTTTACTAATTACTCAAACTATGCAAATAAAAAGAAAAAAGAAACCTCAGTGAAGTATTTGCTTTGAAAAAAATACATGTTTGGTTCCTGCAGGGATTTGAACCTAAGATGCTTATGCTGAAAGTCAAGCCTGCTGGGACACGTGACATGCAGTTAAAAAAAATCATATACGCCCCCTTTTGAACACACTGAAAGCTGAAGCAGGACAAACCAGGCATGAAATGTCTTTATGGTGAAACCCTTTTAACTAAACGGTGTCCTGCTCTGGCTGCCGTCTCTAGTGGTTCACTATTGTACTGAAGACACCAAGCACTTAACTTTACTATGTCTTGCTCTGGCTGCTTGACTATGTCTACAGTGGCTCGCTATTGTACTAAGCCCAGGAAGGTCAGGAAGGTAAGTGCAGCCCACAGCACAAACATTGACTAGTTTGTGCTTGGCCGTAAAACAATAAATTAGAAAAATTATTATATTAAGTTCTGTACGATAATCATTTTCCTTGTGAAACTACGGGCACACATTAAACACCCTTTACAACTGATAAGGAAATATGTAGCTTTATTATCTCAGACTGGTTCTCAGGCAGCCCAGAGCTGCATTCTTAATTCTGCTGGTTGTTCTGGGACCATACATCACTTATTTAATGCTGTAAGTAAGAATAACCAAACATTTTTGATAGCAGACAGACAAGCAAGCCGAGTCCTGACCTTCCTACTAACATGCACACTTAGCTTGGCTGAGCATGCATGTGTTCTTAAGAGGGAGATGGGAGTAAGCCACTGACAGACTCCTCTGGCAGCCGCTTATCTCCCCTGAGAACAAGAGCATTGGGCATAATGAAATCCATCAGCTCAATCCTCCTCTCCCTGACATCTGCTGACAGGGAGAGTCAGGAGGCCCTATATATGTCCAGATCAGCTCTGTAGAAGCAGGCTGCTGTTTGTGCTTCATTTAGAACAGTTATTATTCCAGGCTATGAAATCATTCATACAAATCTATTAAAATCCTAATATGTATTAAACAGTTTAGAGCAGAAAGGAATAAGCTGTCAACTACTTCCTGACACATGTCAAATTAATCAAATTTGGCTTTACATGCAGATTTGTGATATTTTTAGATCCAAAAGTAATTATAAAGTAATTTTGGAAAAGTATTAATCCTAAATTCCAACAACAAACATGTTGCCCCTACTCGGTGTCGGACTGGGGTGCCTAGGGCCCACTGGTGGAGTTAACTCTTAGGGCCCACCCTACAGCTACTGTAAATAACTGTACATGCCTTCTATACTCTTCTTCTTGCTTTTTGCATATCTTTCTATGATTTTTTTTTTTACCTCTTGAGAATGTATATGCAGTTATAACACAACTCTAGGTCTATCATGTTCAGGGACCCACCGGGGGTTTCCCCTATTCCCCTGTGGGCCAGTCCGAGCCTGTCCCTACTGGATGATATCATGTGCCACCAAGGAGCGGCTGCAGCAAAATTATAGTCACCGTCTCTCTCTCAACTAATGGGGTTATCACTAGTAAGAGTTCCGGGGTATAACAAATCTGAAAAGGTCTTCATATTACTCCACATATTTATAATTGAAGCACAAGAGGCTTGTAACAAGTTGTCATTTCCTTATGGACATAAATAATCTTCTGCTTTTCCAAGACTCATTGGCTACGTGAAGAACACTACTGTGTTTTCTGGGAATAAATATTTGTCTTCAGATTAAAACATCTGTTTTCAGTTTGTACAAACAGCTTTTCCGGAAAGATTGATCAAATGTATGACTAGCTAGAAACTAACTCTGTAAGAATTTCACCCAATGTACAGCAGTGATGGCCATGGACAGGGCGCCATTTTAATTAATGTCATATTTGCAGTGCAATTCTAATGGCCCAATGGTGATAGTACTTACAAATAATCTTTGATCTCCGCAGCATTTCAGGTTCATCTTCATGCTGCTCTGTTATATATAGATATATCTAGCAAATTTTATTCTGTATAATACAGTAGTTTTAGAACACTTTACCCTCTGCTCTGCAAGAGATAAATCTATTTTTTCCTGAGTGGGCATTAGCTTGCCCACCACAGAATCTACCTATGACTGTTAATAGGTGGTAGGTGGGCAGGACTTGATGCCTCTACCCTGTGTCAGTCACTGCACTGGTTGCTCATTCAGTACATGATACAGTATAAACTCATCACTCTCACACAACGCTCTCCACAGCGCTGCACCCCCCTACATCCCCTCCTTCATCTCTGTCTACCACCCTACCCGGTCTCTCTGCTGATGATCTTAGACGACATGCCTCAGTCATCCGAACCTCCCATACCTGTCTCCAAGATTTCACACTGCACCAGTTCTCTGGATCATGTTACCGCAGGTGATCAGGGACACTCATAACCCCCATAGTTTTAAGAGGGCCCTGAGAATACATTTTCTCAGTCTGGCCTACCAAGATCTCTAATTGCTATCCCACCAGCTCTCTAATGCACACATTTCTGTCACTCTCTACAATTCGGCACTTATCTGTATATAGATGTACTGTCTGGGAGGCAGGTCCATCCGAATTCTATATAAACCACCCCCTATTTATGTCACATGGCTGGACCATTGTAAACCTAGCACTTCTTACCCTTCATCTCACCCATACTCCCTAATAGACTGTAAGCACTTGCGAGCAGGGTCCTCACACCTTGTGTCTCATTTATAAGTTCTTTTAATGTATAATGTCTGTACTTATACCCTCTAATTCTTAAAGTGCTGCGGAATATGTTGACGCTATATAAATAATAAATTATTATAGGTGGGCAGAGCTTACACTTGCTCATAAAAAACTGGATTATTCTCCAGCACTAACTTATGCTGCCCTAAGTAAGAGCAGCATAAACTATGCAACAGGTTCCTTTTAATGGCCTCTGTACAACGCCACAAATTTGTTGGCACTTTATAAGTACTACTCCTGATAAAAATGAATAATACATCTGGTTGTATATAAAGTGGGCACCTAAGTTTTTTTATGGGCACGCTTGACACATACTGAAGTGGGGTACAACCCCCTGGTTAAAAACAATACAACTCATACGTATAAGTAAGAAAAATAAAACACTCAGTAGTTCATTCATAAACATAGCATTAGCAATAGTTCTACCCCACTAACACTTTATATCATACCCTTCTATAAATTAGACAGCAACATGCCACGCAGATCTGAGCGGAAAAAGAGCAGAGCTGGACAATGACATTTTGCCTTCCTAACAACACATACAGACACAAAACACTGCACCCAAGTGATTACATCCTCCTCAGAGTCGCCCATAACTCTTCATATGCTGAACATCTGTCATACAGGATCACAGAGAAGCCACTGATCTGAAATCTAAGCGGATTGTTTCACTGCAACATAGGCTGTGAGATTACTGGCTGCACTCACATTCTTGGGGGGAATACCTGAATTTCAATGTTCCTCCCTGCACGCAAAAACAAAGCGTATTATCCTCTACAATGTCATTAGAAATGGAAAACGTGAAAGTGTAAAGCTTCAAGTGCTAGGACGATGCTATTCCTTACAACAGACTACTGCACAGTTAATCACCAAAGAATGCTAGTGAAGTTATAATTATGTCACAGGTTAATACACGATCCCAGCTATGCACTAGGGTACGTTAACTCATAACAGCCATGCGCCTGATGCCACGTGTCGGATTTTGCTTTTTCACATATGCGTCCATTTGTTAGAGACTGATTGCTTTTCAGCCTTATTTTATATACAGAAACTTCTGCTAAGCGGTACCAGGGCAATCATCAAGTACCACCACCCCACCAGTAAAGCTGCATTTACGTTTAAGGCTATGTTTTTTCAGCGTTTTCCGTTTTCTAAAACTGCTGAAAAAATGACTGAAAACAGGTTCCATAGACATTGATAGTAAAAACATTATAGAGTCTCCATGGTCGTTTTTTTGACATGTACTGGACAAAAAAACTCAATTTTGCGAATGGTTTTAGGATTTGGTTTTCAGTGAGTTTTTGTCCAATGCTGTGTGGACCTAGCCTAAAAGTCTCTGCAAGAACCTAGTACTGAACCAGATATTTCTGTTTGGTAACACCTCTCACCACTGCCATAAGTCATAACATAAATGAATTCCAGTAGATAAAATAGGCAAATGTAAGGATCAGAGCCACTCTGACAAGGGTGAAACTTCCATGGCCAAATAAGTCAGAGCATTTCCAAAAAGGTAGGTCTTGTGGGTTTAATAGCTGTCAAAGAAGTCAAAGTAGGGACAACTAGGAGCCCAGCAAGAGGGTCATTGATGGCTAAGATGTATTGATGGATTTGACATCTATGCAGATGACACGTACCACCTGCCTAAACATTCTTGCAGACCACACTCTTTCATAGCAACTGTGACTTTTTTTCAGCAGGATGATGCCTCCCTGTCCCACTGCAAAAATTGTTCAGAAATGGTTGGAGGAACATTAAAAAAAAAAGTTCTAGGTTTGATTGAGCATCCTTGGGTTGTGCAGAAAAAGCAAGGCCAATCCATGAGGACCCTACTTTGCAACTTACAAGACTGAAAAGTCATGGCACCAGATACCTCAAAAAACCTCTAGGGGTCTTGTGGAGTTCATGCCTGCATGATAGGACCTACATATTTAGCAGATAGGGGTTTTCAGAAAATACCCTATCACTTGTAGATGCTTTAGAGGGTTGTCCAGGTCATTGGAAAAATCAAACCATATGCTAGTGCAGGCCAATAAAAAAAACCAAAACAAAACAAAAAACTTATACTCCCCTTCCTTTGCTCCTCTGTCCCAGCCTTGGATCTTCAATTTATCTTCATTCTCTTCGTTACGGGATGTCAACACTGCAGCGGTCACATACCTTTGCTTACATTACCGTTTGGAGCTGTTCACTTCTGAATGGCGATGTAAATAAGCACATGACTGCTGAAACCAATCAGTGGCTGCACTGGTGACTTCCCATGCGCAATAAAACAAAGGTAAACTGAAGATCAGAGACACCCATTGCTGGAATGGAGGAGCTGATGAAGGTGAATATACATTTTTTTATTGGCCTGCACTGGCATATTATCTAATTTCCCCGTGACATAAAAATGTAAGCTGTACTCACTTCTCCATTGCCACTGGAGCTCCTGTGTCCCCAACCAGTTCCTCAGCAACAAGGTACTGTTCATAAGCTCACTGGCCTCAGCAGTCACATCTAGTATATGCAAGTAGTGACGGCTAAGGCCAGTAACTGCCTCATGATCGTGTGAGAAATAAATGGGACGCCACTGCTGAGCAGGAGATACAGGAGCCCCAGTGGCAGCAGGAGAAGGGAGTACAACATTATTTTTTATTTTAAAGCAGTTCTAAGCAGTTGGGGGTTTTCCTGAAAATCTCGGGAACCTTTTAATGTTATGACTCGTAGGCAGAGGCATAACTTCAAGCTCTTTGAGCCTAGTGCAAAAACTGAAATGGGCCCCCCCCCAGCTACCATGCGCCATTTACAATACTCGTGTATTCTTATGTGACAGAAGGGCTTTTGGGCCCCCTCAGGCTGCAGGGCCCGGTAGCGACTACTACCGCTGCACCCCCTGTAGCTACGCCCCTGCTCGTAGGTGTAGATGGTAATAATGCCTTATTTTATATCTATATACAGTGAATATATTTTCTCCATTCATATTAGTAACAAGACATGTCTGACTGTTTTGGTACTAATATGAATGGAGAAAATATATTCAATTTATAGAGATCTAAAACATGGCATGATTACCATGTACAATAATTAGTCAATATTAAAGGGTTTCCGAGATTTTCAGAAACCTCTTCATTTATCAGTGGTGTTAGTGAAATGGTAAATGCTCATTATTCTGTGCACATTCAATATTGTTTGAAGGGCACATAGTGGCTGAAACAAAACATAATCATTATTTCCATTCCACATAAACCTGAGCTTGCCTAGCTATATATATCCAGCACTAAACTGTAGCGAGGCATTTTCCACTGGTATGTGGCTTATATAAATAATAGGAGCACTGAGGTTCTGGCCGAATCCACCGCTCTTACATCACTCTCCCATATTAGGGAAACTTGCTGAAATCTGACAACTTGCTCTAAACAATCAAGGTTATGTATTACATTTTCAACAAAGGAAACCGGTAACAATCACTTAACCATCTCTAAGCAGACTAATGACAATGATCATGAAGAAGACTGTAAAATATAGAAAACCCCTAATATTGCATGTTCTTTCTTTTAAAACATATGTGTAGTCATGAAATGACCACAAAAACGTAATTACTTTTGTAGATTTGAAGCCAGTGAGAAAGTTCAGCAATAGTTTGCTTATTAAGGAATATAATTGCTCTTTTCGTGCCAATTTCCAGCACTCGCTATAGCTCCCGCTGATTGTTTCCAACAAAAGTAAACGTCAGGAATGAGGTGTCAAGTGTTTGCCAGGAGTACATCATATTTTAGGTCAAAGACACAAAGTGCCAGAGCACCTTTCAGACAGGGGTCTCAAGCTGTGCCCACCAATGGTTATACAAGATTGCCGGAATGTTACCAACACTGTTGTGCGGCCATTGGCAGCCGAGGCGTTGTCCACGCGTTGCTTCTGCACTGTGGGACCATGACCTCAAAGAAACGCGCTTGTCAAAACTGATACTCCTGCTTGTACCTACTGCAGGGAATGTGAACTGGTGCACTGAGCACGATACGGGGACTCTGTCTCTGGTTCTCTTTGAGGGCACCACCCCATCAAATATGGTATAAACAAAGTATCAGTTTTGACCAGAAATTTGCAGTTATTTGTGAAATTCCAAAAGTCTCTAATCCGACAAATATTTCCCCTCATTTCTTGTTATACAGAATATCACTTTTAAGAGCGTTAAGTTATCCTCTGGGACCTCATATCTTGAAGGCACTGAAAACAATATGGTTTTGTTTATGGTGAACTGTCATCAAAGATTATCTCTGGTCCCAACCAGTCTTGAAATTACGGAAATTACGGCCTACTGCATATATGGTCATGAACAGAAGCGGTAGACCCCCTGCAAACTACATCTCACTCATAGTGTTAGTGGCATGTAGAACTCACTAAGGGCAATAAGTGCTGCATCTGAAGAATACTAATAAAGTATTGAATATCAATTCCGGAGTCTCGCACATTATTACAAAATATTAAACAGGATCAGTACAAATTATGGATATCAAGATGGACAGAAAGGAATTTTCACTACTTCCAGAAATGTCTATGTATTTCGACGGCACTTATGACACAAAATGACCTTTGATAGTGCCAGACAATACTCAGCTAATCTTATAAGATGTCAAGTCTGGATACATTACAAATGTCAAAACGTTTTCAGCCTCCAATGGATTTGCAAAGGACCAAGTGGCTACGTTTTCCCACGTCCAAACCTGGTCGGGGGCTTTGTATTTGCAAGTTCTCTCTGTACCTACACAAATAGGTCAATTGCCTTTAATGTATATCTGAGAGTCCACAAAGAAACATCAGCATTATCGCCTTACATGCATTTTATACATTATATGTAGGTGCAAAGTGAATTACAAATATACTGTTGAGAAGTATGTTTTTTACAGTGTAGCCAAAGACTCATTTAAGAGTCACAAACAACACAGGCCACAACCACTGGTGGTATATTTGGTGAGATCGATCCTATTACAAAACCTACCATTCATTAACCATAGGAATTCAACTTGCTAAGATTGGCACCAAAAGTCAAACATCTATCACACATTTTATTTCCATCAATGACGTTGTATAAACATAACAGAAGTCTGGAACGGGTCAGAGCTCCGGAAACACAAGCAAACAATTAGAAAGAGAATTCCAGGAATGACGACCTTCTAATCAAACTAACCAAATCTGTCACATCTGGTCTAGGGTTTTGGGGCCAGTGTCATATTGTTAATGTATGCCACATGTAGTAAATCTTTATCAAGTATCAATGAACTACGTCATATTTTTACTATATTTATTCCAGGTATAAATTAACACATCGTCATCACCTAGACTTTTAAATCGTTTTAGGGATCTTTAGTTGTGTTCTCTACACATGAACCAGTGCATCTCTCAACTACACAAAGAACATTGAACAAGACCATTTCCATTATGATCCAGCTGGGAATGACTAGCTATAGTAATATTTGTTAAATTATTGGATCCAGTAGGAAGAAAACTATAACCAACTGAACATTTCCTATAGAATTTGCTACGATCTTCATAATCGTGACAGATAAATAGTGATAGCACAGAAAACTCATTATCCCCTGATTCCCCCAAAAATAAGACAGTGTCTTATATTATTTTTGCTCCTAAAGATGAGCTAAGACATTTTTATGGGATGTCTTATTTTTCCATGAACAAGAATTCACATTTATTGTTGAACAAAACATCAACATGTATTAATATATTGTAGTGATTTCATCACAAACATCAGCATAAGCAGCCAAACTATGAATTTCAGCAAAAAAATGCATTATGTATTATTTTCGGGGAATGTCTTACTTTCGGGGAAACAGCGTAAGGAACACCAACATTTTCCCATAAAGACAACCCCTGTCAATTTCACAACAACAAACAGAAAAGCAAAAAGGGACTTGACACCCATAATTATAAAATAAATATAACTTTATTACAGAATATATAAAAATATGTAGCAAAACATGAAAGAGACAACTAACAATTAACCACTAACATGGATATAAGCCTATAAGACAGACAGGAACTGACAAATCAACAAGTTCCTATAACATCATATATAATTAGATAAATATATATTTCATCAATAAATAGAACAAATATAGTCAGTCCATATCATAAAACAAGTATCAAGAATACATGATCATAGAAAAATTATTTACCCATGATAGAATCTGTTATGGCAGCTTAGGCCTGCCTGCATAAGCTGCCATAATAGATTCTATCATGGGTAAAAGTCCCTTTTTGCTTTTCTTTTTGTTGTTTAGTGATTTACCTTGGGGATATTACCCTTTATTTTGGGAGGTATTTTGATGTTTTTTGGAATCTAGCCCAATGTACTTTTTAGGAGTCTTTTTGGTGTTAACCCCTGTCAATTTGTATGGACCCCTTTCTTTTTTTCAGAATAGATAGTTGTTCTTTTAGAGTGGCTCTCCCCATGGAGGAACTGGCCCGTGCATGTAGTACATTGTTAGCCAGTTATCTCCATTTGTCTAAAATGTATAGATAGATGCGAGTTCTGGGATACTATGAATTCTTGGAGGTTAGGGAAGATGGCTTCTATTAAAAAGTCTTCATGAGATAACTCCTTTGGGTATATTCACAAGGCCGATTTTCAGTGCTGAACCAGCGTTGAATCCCCATTTGAAATCCAGGTCTGTACGCACTGATTTCAGATGAGGCTTTTATGCGGATTTGCAGGGGCAGCTCTTCAGCCTCCTATATACTAAAATATAAGGTGAGGATTCAGTGCGGAATCCGCCTCAAGAATTGATATGTCAATTCTTTTTCAGCACTGGAAATAAATCAGCGTGAGGAAAGTCAGAGTTGTGGGAATAACCATGCTGATTTTCCACTAGAAAGAAGGTAAGGAAGATTGCAGGCAGACCGGACACGGATTCTGAAGCAGATTAGAGCGGTAAAGTGGCGCTAGAATCACCATCCAAATCAGCCGTGTGAATGCACACTTTCAGAGCAAGCCTGGTTTGTGCTGTAAGGAATTCAACTTTTTTAACTGATGCACAAATGACTATAGAACTAAAAGGGGTTGTCTCACTACATTGATTCATCTTTCCTTAGTCCTGTTTTCTTGGTTTCATTTTGAATTCAGGGGCGTGTTTACGGGCTTCTATTAGGTTGCATTAAAAGCCAGGTCTGTGGCTATAGAAACCAGTTCTGACAGCCTATTAGGAGAAAGAGAAGATGTCTGTAGCTATAGCGACCAGCACTGGAAGCCTATCAGGAGAGAGTGAACAGGTCTGTAGCTATAGCGACCTGAGGAGCTGATGCAGCCCATACAAGAGGAGATATCTAGGAATAGGTAGGACGCTGTTAATGGACACATATTGCAAAGTGACTTGTTTCTGCAAGATCTTTAACAGAAAAAGCAATCCTAGTAGTGAGACAACCCCTTTAAGGGATAATTACAACACTCCAGAAGACAGCAGCAACATCCAAGTACATTTGCTCCTGAAATTGACTCTAGCTGTGTAAGAATATATTAGTAAAGTATTGACTGAAAGTTAAAAGTATCTGTATTTTCAAAGATAGATTTAAAATACATTGTGCATTCTTATGTATCTCTATATATGTATTGGGCCACACACATCTTTGTAGAGTTTTCCGACATGTCATTATGAATGGAGGAAATGCAACTGTTGACATTAGCTGCAATGGAAACTATTCAGTATGTCACCTCTTCCATGCTGTCAGTAGATACATTAAATACAAGAAACAAATGCTAAATGAGCTCTTTGATGGGCACTGACAATTCAGTACTGAGCCTAAACAATAACTTATGCTTTTCAGAGAGAATAAACATTTTAGTATTTTCAAATGACTGAAGACAATAGGTCTAAACCAGAAAATAATGGATGTTCACAGCATTGTTAGCTACACAAATGTCATTTTATTTCATTCCGTTTTATGTCTATTCAATATTACAGCTACATAAATAGTAAATTATTTTATTATTTACGTACACTTAAAAAAAAAAAAAAAAAGAAGTTTTTATCTTAAAGGAGCTGTTCATATCTCGTCCATACTCTGTTTGTGGTATTCACCAGATACCATGCAAAACCGTACCCCGGCGTATACCGTGAATGACCCATAGAGAATAATAGAGCCAACAGCCTTACTTGGACTACATGTTTTTGGGTACGTCATAGAAAGCAAACAGAGCAAATGGAGTCCAGATAAGACGTTTCCTCTATTATTCTTTATGGCTCTACTGCAATATGCGTTGGGTACCATTTTTCAGAGCATCGTAACAAATACCATAGATGGAGAGAAAAGAGTGATGTCAAGGTCTGTAAGATTTTTTTCATTTTATTACACTGCTGTACTTCTAATGAAATATGCTCTCTCTCTGCTCTCATTGCTTCAGAAGTCATAGTACATAATTCTGTTGAGTGTTATCTCCAGCACAGGAGATTGTTTACATTACTTACTGACAACCTTGAAGCCTTTAGAACTCTGTAGCTTTGTGCACTACAGATGATAAACCTCCAGCAGCCATCTCACTGTACCAGGATCAGCTAGGAATAGCAGGGCAGATATGCTAATCACTGCTACACACCCATCCACAGCCTAACCAGGAAGTGCGAGTCATAAGCTGGCTGTGGCACTATGAGACATCCTGGTGAATATACCCCTTAAGTAATAGGAAATCTATTATCTAAATTATTGACAATAATTTAACTACTCTTTTAATTCCATGAAATGTATACTTTTTATACAATCCCAAAAGTGACAGATTACACTTTCTGGTTTTACAGCAAAGCCAAACCAATTCTCTTACCAACCCAGTCTCTGGGTAAAGGAAATGCTTCACTCTTGTAGTTTAGATCACCCAAAGCCCACTAAATTATTTCATGTGGTCTGTAAAAGATTAAATACAGCAAGCAGGGATGAACGAGGTCTGGGCACAGACGGTTTCTACTTTTCCCAGAAGATGCAGCCAGTGCTTGGAAGAGGTGGCACCAGCACTGGAAATGGATGCCATCTTGGATTCAGAGCTCTGGCACATTCCTCCAGAATGTACTGTTTAGCAACTCAAAGGTCATGCCACAGCTCTGACAGCCCTAACCAGGCATCAAATCCACCCTCCAAAGTAAGAAACTCCGTGCTAAAGAGGTAGAAGGAACTGGTAATTATGTAACCAGAAAGGACATCTTGGCCTTTTACTAACCACATGGCGCACCTAGGCCCTTTGAGAGCAATCCTAATACTGATGTTGTGCTCCGCGAAAATTAGTTTGACTTATTCCTCACGACTTTTTTTTTTAGCAAACATTGTAATGCCTATAGAAAAATAAATTTACACACCTCTATTCTTCCTCCTTCAGGAGGCCCTATTATAAATCAAAATAGTTGCCTTTATATTATACAGTTATGTTTCCCCCATTTCATTGCTTTATTTGAAAACCTTTTACATAGTAGTTGGTTTTTTTTAGTAATTATTTATATGTATGTATTTTATATGTAAACAGGTTTTCCATGCACTTTGATGGCATTGATAGGATAGGCCATCAAAGTCTGATAGGTGCAGATCCCATCTCTGGGACCCACCACTATCTCAGGAACAGGCCCTTTAAAGTCTCATCTCAGAATGGAGAGCCGATTCACCTGTACACCTCTCTCCATTCTGTTCTATGGGAGTTCTGAGTACAAACGAACACACTGCTCAACTGTACTCAGAACTCCAATATAACAGAATGGAGAGCCGTATGCAAGTGTGACTGGTTCTCCATTCTGAGCCGAGACTTTCGGGAGCCTGTTCCCAATATAGGTATGGGTCCCAGAGATCAGATTTTGATGGCATAGTTATAGGACATACAGCACTGGACAAAGGACATATAGCACTGGACAAAGTAGTCAATCTGGTGAGGGCAGAAGAAAAAAATGTAACTCTTAGGGGCCGTTCACACGGCACAGGACAAATACCAGTCGGAAATACCAACCGGTACTTGCACCGTTTTGGGGCCATGCACACGGCACGCAGGGCGGCGGCTTTTCTCCGCTGTCTGCAGAGTAGAGCCCTCCCCTTCACATTGAAATGTTCATATTCCGCCCGAAAAACCAGGCGGAAGAATGAACACGCTCAATGTTTTTCGGACAGCTGGCGGTCTAAAAAACTGTCCGGCGGAAAATCTGTGCAGTGGGGACTGCTGCACAGATTTTCCATTAAGGTCCATGTAAAAGTTTGTCAGCTAGTTTACAAAACCGAAAACTGTGTGCAAAACCGGCTGAAAAACAGTGCGGTGGGGAAAAGCCCTTACAGCTGTCCCCACCGATTTTAATATCAGTCTGTAAATGCACCAGATGTTCAGTGGGATCTGCTGTCCAAAATACCAAAGAGAGAATAGCAAACACCAACAAAATGTACTGGATACATAGTCTATTCCAATACAAGTGGTAGTGGTCAGACCAATCTAATTCAGTAGAGGGAAATTGACAGTACTTTTCGGGATCTGCTCCATTTCATATTTCACCCTACGCTTATTTCAGATAAACAGTTTATAAAGCATCTATAATTAGACATTTCTGGGGGAAAATGCCCAAGATAGGCCTGACATCAACAGAAGGGAATTTCAACATTTAGATAGAGTCCATAGCTCTTCCCCAAAATCTGGATACACCGCACCAGGCTAGTGAACTCCTAAACATGAAAGTCATTTCAGAGGACGCTTCTCTCAGTTTGAAAATGATAGCCTCTTCTCACTCTCCAAGCTTTTCCTAACATCATCTGTGGACTAAAGGCCAAGTAAAACCACACAGCTCAAGAGCAGGAAGTATTAAGATGCAGCTTTAATGACAGATAATGATGGGTCATTACTTAAATATCTTCTTTGCAAAACTCGTGTTTATTTTTACTATTCTCTTTTCCCTTTTAAGGGATGAACTCTACCAAGTAACATGTGCTGCAAGAAAGGCCAGACACATGTGCCAGAATCATGTTACATTTAATGAAATGCTCTTTGTCAACTGGAAGTTTAGTTCTCAATTAAATATTATAAATATTGGTTGCTCTTTAATGCAGGGTAAATTTTCAATTCCTGAGCTATAAAATTTGCAACGTGAGCACAGTGTTCTCATGGAAATGATTTAGAAATACTTAACGAGGTCCCTTTCTGTTGATCATTTGCCTCATCCTCAGCCTGGATCGTACACACATGAATGAGGACGCTCTGTTACACGACTATGCAATTTCTTTGTTTACCTTAATTAACCCTAATATTAATCAAATTCACTCCATGAGTCATTTTAATGAATGGAACAGATCGCTATGAGAATTTCAATAATTATATATATACACACAACAGTGATGCAATCAGGTAAACCGCATTCTTGGGCCCTAACGCATATTGTGCAGCCTGTATGCTGGTCCATGGAGTCCCCATGGCTCTATATGAGGATGCTACAGAGACCTATAGGTGCATAGTTACATCTCTGTATAACACAGAGCTTGAGCAGAGGCATAGCATGTCCAAGCACATAAGATCATAGTGATTATATTTCAAGTTCCAGTTTTATTTGAATTAACGGGGATGTATCGCTTCATCAGTTCGGCTGTTTTCTTGAAGCTTGATTCTCTCAGTTCCTGAAATTCAGGGGTGTTTCTTCCCCTCCCAGCTGGGTGTTCCTTAACTGAAGGGGGATGACATTATCCTCATCTTCACTGTTCATGCTCACTCCCAACTCAGTGTGTTCAACCCCCCCCCACCTCCCACTCCACAGGTCTGTGTCCTCTCCCTATGCAGTCTTATTTTGTAAGAGCCGTTTACATACTACAGGCCTGCAATCAGTCTAGACAGCCTTCTATGAACTCAGAGCACTGATCTCTTCTCCTCTCACAGCTATGAATTCCTCCAGAGCACAGATCCATCTCCTTTCTATGTTTACACAAGGCACCGAGGCACAATTCTGCTGTTTTCTGATTACAGAAGCAGCTGTAGTGTCAATGAGGAGCTTGTGGCTGTATAGAGTTAAATTGTTGCCGGCCCCTTACACGCAGGAGCTTAGGCACCGAGCCACAATTCTGCTGTTTTCTGATTGTACAAGCCGGTGGCTTGAGGAGCTGGTGGCTGTATAGATTGAAATTGTTGCCGGCCCCTTATTCTGAGTGAGAGAGGCAGGAATGCGTGCTCCCGTGAATACAACCAGGGGCCAGACAGAATGTAAATTAGTAGAGCCGGCAGCCAATGAAATGCAAGGAGGTGGAATCCGACCCGCACTGGGGAACAGTGTTTATACAAAACGAAGATAAGGGAGACCGTGAAAACAAGACAGTTTGTTAATGACATTCAATTGCAAAGTTTCTTGTTTTCACTGTTCCCTAATTCTGAAGACCATTTAATGAAATGATACAACCCCTTTAACTATTTTTCATACTGACAAATTAACTCCAATCATTCATTACTAGTATTAGCGGACACGTAATAATCTTTTGGAGCAAAGTAGATGTTAAACATTTAGCTGGTTTTTGTGCTTACTACATAATGCAAAGCCAAAAAATAACAGCATACTTTTGGAACACTATGTGAAATAAACAAGCAGGCTTCACTGAAAAATTCAGCTTCTTCTACCTCTGTATTTTGTCTCTGGAACTATGTCTGAAAAATTATCTGCAACATTTTTAAGTAGATACCATTCTGCCAAGAGATAGATTACAGAGACTCCTACTAGTGCTGTTCATGGTGCCATACATCACTATCTGTGAAAGGTAAGATTGGACACTGAAGCCAGTCATACACAGACAAATGGTGGTGGGACCATCTAATGCCCCCCAACTCTCTCCTGACAGATGATGTTGGGAAGAGAGGGAGTGGCTGATTCAGTTTTAATTGTTCAATCCTTTTGTTCTCCGTGAGATAAGCTGCCACCAGAGGAGTCTGACGGTAGCTTACTCCCCTCTTACCGTGCAGAGCACATGCACACTTGGCCAAGCTGAGCACGCATTTCCATGGGAAGATTGAGAATGATAGCCATTCACCTGCTAGCTATCTATTTAGTATAGCCAGCATTAGACAGCAAACTTGGCAGACAGCCTTCTGACCCCTCCCATACATATGCATGCTCAGCTCTACCGAGTGTACATGCTTTTTCAATAGGCAGACAGGAAGAAGCTGCTGCCAGACACCTCTGCTACGAGTATGATCTAATATTAGGCAATTAACAAATACAAGCAGGACAAATATGTCAAACATGTAGAAGCCTAGCTCGGTTATTTTCCCGTAATGAATGTATAAAAATTCTGACATCAGCAATAACAAAACTAACAATTATATTTAATCTGGGTAAGATTTGTCTCATTCAGAAATGAAGAAATACATAAGGCGTGGTGATTAAGAAATACTCCCTCCCTCAAGGTGTTAGATGATGTAATTGGCACTGATGCTAATTTGAATTGTCTCATTACCTCACCCTTGTTTTTATCATTTGCTTCAAGCAAAGAAATTGCATCCTTCATATATTCACATAGTTATTATCTGTCAATTATTTTCAAAATGCTAAAATGCATTCACCAAAACTACCAACTTTAAGTTATAATTATCGCAGTCCTCCCAATAATACCCCTTGCTGTGGTAATTACACCAGAATTCTGGTGAAATGTGGGTGGAAAAAGCCGACATATGCTATATTTAGCACTTATTAGACATTTCTGCAACATGCTTAACTAGAGGCATGGCTTCCTGGAAAGGGGTGTGACTTCCATGGAAGGCCGTGGCTTACCACACAGCAATGTATACCAAAACTTTGGCGCAATTATTGTTGTAAATTGAACCAGCTAACGGCTGGTGGCATAGAGTTAAACAAGAGTTGAAGATGCACCATGCTGAACAGCAGGAGCTATGATGATAAATGTGGTGCACTTTAAAGGGAATGTGTCATCAAAAAATGACATTGTTTAACTCACATTTTTATGTTAAACACTTTTTTTTTTATATCACTTTCAATATTTTAAAAAATTCTTAAGTCTTGCCGTATTCACTTTGGCCACTAGGCCTTGTTTGCACTACTTTAACAGCACTCAGGGAGATGCTTTAACCGACAAAAAGAAAATACAGTCAGCTCACCTAAGGTGCAGGTTGGTACCACTTTTAAAGGCGCCCGTCCACTGCTCCAGCAGCATAGTCCATAGGTGATATCCAAAAACGTGGGAGGACAGCGCACACAAAGTGATCCAAAATGAATAAAATCACTGTTTATTGACAAATCAGCTAAAACACCAATAGAGGCATATATGAAGAGCAAAAAAGAAAAGACCTATGTGCAGGTCTAACGGTTTCGGGCATGTCGCCTTAGTAAGGTCTAACATGCCGAAACGCGTTGATTTGCAATAGTGCTTTTTTTTTTGCTCTCTATATCCCTATTGGTGTTTTAGCTGATTTGTCAATAAACAGTGATTTTATTCTTTTGATCACTTTGTTGCGCGTCCTCCGTTTTTGGATATCACCTAGGGAGATGCTTTACAGTAGCTTCATGCACATAGGAGACTTAAGACTGACTCAGTCCCATTCACTTCTATAGGAGAGTTTTCTAGTCCTGCTCTGTGACCTGGGAAGAAATCACTGTGCAGGGAGGTGAAAGGGTAAACTGTGACTATCTCCTCTTGTGACTGGTTGGCCCTGTGTTATCTATTCACACTGGTGTCTCCTTTCAGTTTGACCCTGCTCGTGCTGATAATGAGCAGACTACTGAGAATCTTCTGTACAGAACAGGAAGTGTCAGACAATTATTAGGCTTAGTGGCCAAAGTGAAAACTGCAGGACTTAAGAATTATGAAAAATATTGAAAGTGATATGGCAAATTAAAAAAGCTATAACCAAAAATTCTTAAAAAATATGTTGAACATAAAAATGTGAGTTAAACAATAAGTCATTTTTGATTACACATTCCCTTTAAGACTGTCTAAGCTTACACTGTAAGTATTAGTAAATCCGACCCATTATGTTTCATTGTAAAAACCCAATAAGAAGTCCCTGTTGAGAACTGAAGGTCTCTGATAGAGGACAGGCTCCAGACTACATTAATCAGTATAGAGAGTGTGATATTGTTCTCAGGCTGTTCATTAAAGGAGTATTCCCACCATAGACTTTGATGGCATATCAGTCAGATATGCCATCAATGTGAGATAGGTGTAGGTCTCGCCACTGGACCTACACCTATCTCAGAAAAGGGTCCCCAGAAGTGTCAGCACAGAATGGAGAGTTGGTCACGCTTGGTACAATTTCCATTCTGTTGTATGGCAGTTCTGAATACATTCAAATAAATGGGATCTGCACCTGTCTTTGGTGGCATATCCTATTGATATGCCATCGAAATCTATGGTGGGAACACCCCTTTAAATAAATGGAAAGCATGAATGCTATTGCTGGTATAAAGAAGAATCAGATTTTGACAGTGGATATGCAAAATAACTTCCATCCATCTTACTTGCGTGGTCCAAGTAGTTGGTAGTTTGCATATCCAGTGACAAAAACGCTAATCTAACCAGAGAGATTAGTATATAGTAAGCTGACCTGGACAGCAAGAATTTCCTTTACAGTACGTATTTGATCATGCCAACTATCCAGCTGTAGAGTGGACCTATATTGAATAACTGCAGAAACATCCCTTGTTGTCTACTTGACATGAAATAACCCGCAATAGTCCTGTACATGTAGAGCAAAGCATATACATATAATACATAAAATAATGGCAAAATAGGCCCTAGCTTAGAAGTCAGAACCACACGGAGGTTGTGCACATACCGAACAGGGCCATCTGAGGTAACAGCTAAGATGTACTGCTATGGCAGGATTAAGGGATCATTCTTTTTCAATAAGTGGTTCTTTCTCTTTACAACGGCTTAAGTAACAACCACAGGTATGTAGCACTGTATAATGACAAAGTATTGCTTTATACTTACATGTGCCTGTAATTAAAGAGATGTAATGTTCTACCCTTTACACAAAGGAAAGCTGAGTGACTATTCAGGTCTATTTCATGCCTCTATTTATATGGATGATGTGGTAAGTCCTGGCAAATCTTTTTACATTTTTATTCTACAAAGCCGTTCAAGCTGTCATTTTTAAGGTGAAATATCTATGTTTTTCATAGTGAAAGCACATCTCTATGTGATTTACCCCACATGCACAAAGAGAGGACTATAAGACCCCATCCACATGGCCGTACAATGGCTCTCTACAAACTCTGATTAGTTTTGAACAGTTAAAAGGAATCTGTCGCCAATTTTTTTTTTAGTTATTAAATCAAGCCCCAGATCCATATTCTTTTCCTCTCAGTCGTTTTTATTTCCTGATTGTAGATTTCTCTATTCAGCCGTCTATATATGATTGTGGGGAAGACATTCTTGCTTGCACTGCTTTAACAGCAGTCAGAGAGATACTTTACAGCAGCTTCATGCCCATAGGATTCTTAAGTCAGATTCTGTCCCATAGACTTGTATAGGACAGTTTTCACTGTGAAGGGAGGGGAGAGGGGGAGCGGTGACATCTCCTATTGTGACTGGTGGATTCTGTGTTATCTGTACACAATGGTGTCTCCTTTCAGTGTGACCCTGCTTTTACTGATAATGAGCACACTGCTGAAAAGCTCTCTAAACAGAACAGGAAGTGTCAGACTATTATTAGGCTTAGTGGCCAAAGTGAAAACTGCAGGACTTAAGAATTATTAAAAAAAAATACTGAAAGTGATCTGGAAAATTAAAAAGAAACAACCAAAAATTCCTACAAAATGTATTTAACATAAAAATGTGAGTTAAACGATAAGTCATTTTTTGATGACATTCCCTTTAAAGACCCTGTGCGGCTCTACAACCTCTTGCATGGCTTGGACTTCATACATATCTGTAGTTTTTTTCTGATGGACTCTGAATCCAACAGAAGACAAAAACTTGTGGCATGCTCTGTTCGATCACTACAGTGTTCAGCCTAAGAACTTGGTTTTTAGGGGAGAAGAGCTCCATAAGACATCAATGAACTTCCAGCTCTGCTGTGTATTTGAATATACAAGTTATATTTTCAAATCCTCTTCCAAATTAATGACACAAATCCTAAACATTTATAGGACTTCCTAGGATGAGAAAATCTTAAGTATGTGCTGTGGTAGAGTTGATGCAATAAGTTGCATATTTCTGCCACAAAGGTGTTTATGAAAATGGTGTCTTCCGCTATGTATTTTAGCAGAGATCTTCCCTTTCTGAGCCACTCAATGCCTCCCACACAGCCAGCCAGTATCGCTCTGCTCTGCACTGATGAGGGTCAAAAATCCCGAAACAGCGTTGTCTGCAGATGAGAGATACTGGCTTGGCCAAAATCCTTTTTGCTTTCTCAAGACTCGGTGGGTCAAAAGCATATTGAGCATTTGTTACATCCAATAGAGGGCGCTTTGGGCTTCTCAGCCCCTTTCCCATAATGCCTTGTGATATGTATGTTGAGTTGAAGACCTCGAGAAGGACCTGGTTAGAACTGAAGACATCTTCACTGTAGAGCTTGAGTTAATTAGGCTCCTTAGTTCCCAGAAAGGGTTATGACTGGCTCTCTCAGACAAGAGAAGAACAGATGCTGTTAATCTGTGGAAGGCAAGACCAGAGGACAGTGGTATGAACACTAGCGTTTGTGCTGCTGGACAGTAAGCTCAGACACTGGTTAGTGAGGGATGTGAAAGTTTAGTTAGTTAAATGTAGAATAAAGCTGTCGGAGGTCAGTTTTAAACCAATGCTGTAATTGGTTAGATGGATTCTGGCACATCAATACAGATAACTCCAAGAAGACAGGAATCCTAAGAGCTAATTGACCCTAGGTTGTCAATGGCAATTAGACTGTAGCTAAAACTCTACCATGGAAAATCAACAAATTGCTATATATAAAATATATATAATATACATATATATATATATATTACTTGGGGACAACTTTCAGGATTCTGAGTAAATTGGAGCTCGTGTCCGACATTCATTTCACGGCCTTCTTGATTGTTTACGGCTTGTTACACCGTGTTCTTGAAGTATACAAAGTTCTATGCAACCAAAGAAAGATGGGCGTCAATACAAATCCCACAGGGGTCGTCACAAGACAAAACACAGCTGATAAATCATGATGTAGCACAACACCAGTTCCTGCTGTACCGAATAGCGGCAAGTGCACTTTAAGCCTTAGAGAAGGCAGAAAACTGTACGGTCAACAGGGACCATCAAGTGTCTCCTGCTGTAACATGATTAAGCCAGAATAAAAGCAAGAAATCCTGTGCATCAAGCAGACTTGCTTTAAAAGGGCACAATGCTGAACAAAACACTTTTATGTTAGAGCCATAAAAGGTAGCTGTGCATGCTGCAAAAATGTCAATAGTGTCCATGGAACAATATCCCTGTTATGAACTGTCAAAACTGTAGAAGGTTTAAAGGGCCAGTAAAGCTGAATTATAAATTACTGTAGTTTATATGAAAAGCAGCCACATATCCTATGCAGCAAAATCCATAGCATTACAAAGATGATATCCAAACCATACATTCTGCCAGTCAACAACCACAATCCTTGATACGTCATACATGGGATTTCTTCATCAGGCCTAAAGCCAGTGTCCTCTACCCACATTACACCATTACATCCAATGGGTGCAGTAGGTCACTTTGAAATGGATTGTGACAATAAGTGAATTCAGGAGTGCTATGCTTTATCTTCAAATACATTCAAGGCTATTCCACAAGATTACCCCTCTCTTTTGCGATCATTCTCCCTTATTATGTGTTTCCAAGCACGGCTTCAGGATGAATTTCATGCCGCCCTAATGGTCCTTTAGGGTAGGTGCAAATGACTTCTTATGTTGACCCCAACATAAAAACTGACCTCTATTACTTATCTTCCTATCCAACCAAACTTATTCAGTACAAATGACTGGTATTGCAGTGACTGTCTCTTCCAGGGGTGCCCATAGGGCAGTACTCCTGGCAGGGGCCCTAATGATATGTTACAAAATAGGATGGGGTGGGGGTCCCATTTGATTTGGCTGTATGGGGCCCTGAAATGGTTAATAGATGAGTGATGGCACCCTGGTCTCTTCCCCACCTTTCACGATCTGCTATGTATCCAGTACATTTTTAGCTTTATACGTGGTAAGATCTCCACCTGCCTCCTGTTTTTTCAAGCTGGATTCTCTAATATAAAATGCTCTGTGTAATATGTTATCCATAATAGGATAGTGGTAATAAATGACCAGGAAGCCCCAGCCGAGTAGACACTGTGGACTGTGGCAAGTCCAGTCAGAGTCTTGGAATGACACACAAATATCTGAGCAGTGACCCTAGACAATGGGACACAGTAAACATCTCTGCTATGTTGTGTCTATAGAGCACAATGATAAAAATCATTAACTGTAGCATTACATGAGTGATGACATATCTCATCATCCTGACTGGTAATTAAGTCACTGGGGACTTGCAGCATTTCTGGTACAGGGAAATTCCTGCACTTTTGTTTTATTTGTTTGTATTCCTGACTACATTTTTGTCTATTAGACTGAAAACTGCTGTAGCCGTCAGCATCTCTGTACAGTATAGATTGTGTTCAGGAAAAAAGCTACTTCTGCTGAACATATTAAGTCACAAGAAACTGGTTCTGAAAGTGATGTTATAAGCTTAGAAAAATATAGAAAAAGTACCCGCATGCAGCTCCCCAGATGATGCTACCACAGATGCCAAGTAGTGATTTTCATTATCTTGCCCAGCTCTGTGCAGCACCTTTGTTTGAATGCCGAAAGAGCTTGACGTGGGTCGAGTTACCTTGGAAAGTTTCCCATGATGCCGCTACACTTTTATAGACATTGCTTTTTAGTATATATATATATATATATATACACTCACCGGCCACTTTATTAGGTACACCATGCTAGTAACGGGTTGGACCCCTTTTGCCTTCAGAACTGCCTCAATTTTTCGTGGCATAGATTCCACAAGGTGTTGCAACTCTGCTCAATTGGTAAAGGGGCCCAAAGAGTGCCAAAAAATATTCCCCACACCATGACACCACCACCACCAGCCTGAACGTTGATACAAGGCAGGATGGATCCTGCTTTCATGTTGTTGACGCCAAATTCTGACCCTACCATCCGAATGTCGCAGCAGAAATCGAGACTCATCAGACCAGGCAACGTTTTTCCAATCTTCTACTGTCCAATTTCGATGAGCTTGGGCAAATTGGAGCCTCAGTTTTCTGTTCTTAGCTGAAAGGAGTGGCACCCGGTGTGGTCTTCTGCTGATGTAGCCCATCTGCCTCAAAGTGCGCCGTACGCTGCGTTCCGAGATGCCTTCTGCCTACCTTGGTTGTAACGGGTGGCTATTTGAGTCACTGTTGCCTTTCTATCAGCTCGAACCAGTCTGCCCATTCTCCTTTGACCTCTGGCATCAACAAGCATTTCCGCCCAGGACTGCCGCTCATGGATGTTTTTTTTCGGACATTCTCTGTAAACCCTAGAGAATGGTTTGCGTGAAAATCCCAGAGATACAGCAGTTTTGAAATACTCAGACCAGCCCTTCTGGCACTCCCCAAACCTGCCACGTTCAATAGGCATTCAAATTACCTTTCTTCCCATACTGATGCTCGGTTTGAACTGCAGGAGATTGTCTTGACCATGTCTCATCCTAAATGCCTGAGTTGCCCCATGTATTGGCCTGATTAGAAATTAAGTGTTAACGAGCAGTTGGACAGGTGTACCTAATAAAGTGGCCGGTGAGTGTATATATATATATATTAATTTGAGATACCCTGTTCTAGGACTGTGGCTAATGGAAAATACAACCACTATAGGGCAGAGTCCTTGTCCCAGGACAATGACTGCAATCTGTATAGAAGTATAAATGTCCGCCACATTGCTAAATGCAAGCACTGAAGAGCACTGTGATGTGGACATTGACTGTGTATGTAGCAGGAACCCCTCTGCTCTACACTGGTGAGTGGGAGACACATTACTGTTCTCCTCTACAGTATAAACCATAAGAGCATGTCCCCATGGACGGTTTTACAGACGGTTTTCGGTTTTGAAAGCCGTCTGTAAACCGGCTGTCAAATTTAACATGGATCTTAATGGAAAATTCGTGCAGCGGTCCCCACTGCATGGATTTTCCACCGGACTTTTTTTATTTTTTTATTTAAGACCACCCGCGGTCCGAAAAACATTGAACATGTTCATTCTTCTGCCCGGTTTTCAGGTGGAACATGAGCATGTCAGCATAAAGGGGGGAGGGCTTGATAAGCAAACCGTGGACAAAAGCCTGCGGCCATGTAGACGGCCCCTAAACAGAGCAAATACCGGTCATGTAAACGGCCCCTAAGTTGTCATCTTCCTTTCTATTAGCCCTATGCATACAAATACCTTTGCCTTATTCAACCACATGGAGGCCGTATTTTAGTTACAGATCGACACAGGAAAAGCAAAGGCATATATATACCGGAGAGAGTGAGAGAGAGAAGGGTAGGAAGCAGTGAAGATAAAAGGGATGTTCTAGGCGATGATCTGTACTGCAGGATATAATATATAATCGTATGTCACATTAGAATTTACTTGAAAGAAAAGAGGAAAACAAACTATGATTTAATTCATGCTATTCACTCAGCTGGTGGTATGTGCATCCAAGGGGGTATTTACCTTGTATTTACCATGTTTCTAGGGGTGCTGTCCTCATGCTGTGCTTTTAATAGGTGCAGCGGTGTATGATCATCGCCTAGATTCCACTCTGATGGAAACTATTTGAGCAAGGGGTACATGGAGTAGGAACATCGGCACACTGCACTATTAGGTACTGGCATATTTTATGTATGATTTGTTTCCAGTAAAGGCTTATGCACACTCCAGCCATGTGAAAGAACCTGTAGTCACTTCTTGTGCTGCTATTACTTATTCTCTATATAGCATTGTAGTATGGGATTATACCCCCATAAGCAATGCTGCTGAACACAGCTGTAATTCA
This sequence comes from Phyllomedusa bahiana, assembly GCA_025379985.1. Classification (NCBI taxonomy): domain Eukaryota; kingdom Metazoa; phylum Chordata; class Amphibia; order Anura; family Hylidae; genus Phyllomedusa; species Phyllomedusa bahiana. Next base: position 56,616 of record JAODAL010010058.1, on the reverse strand, counting down.
CTTGTAGCCATGAGACATAAAGGAAATTTGGAAACTACAGTGTATATTTTTTGCAGTTACATTTCTTGACTGAAACAGGACCGGTGACATCTCCTGACCTGTCTGTTTTAGTAAATTCTTGTGTTTTATGTGCAATAAAAATTCTGTAGCATTTTCTCTTATAACTCTGTGTGCTGTTACTCCTCTGTTATTCCTCCTAAATATGTATTCACACTTCAATTATTGTAGAGGTGTGTCCGTGTACACACTGATTGGACAATGTCAGACACCCCCAATTGGTACCACCCACACAACAAAGAGATATCAGTAAATATGCTCCACAGTTGCTAGTTCATGGGCAGTACTAGTATTTACTAAAATATGACATAATTATGGTACCATGGTGATACACAGCCTGATGACATAGGAACCATGCAGTAACCTGGCTAAGCACACAGAGGCTAATCTGTAGAATGTGATAGTCTGGACTGAGCGTGTGAGTCATACACACAATCATTATGTCATCGGTTTTGTGTCCTGGGATTGTCTGTGTAGCGTGCACACTACGTGATTCACAGGCGGTGCCTACCTCTGTAATAAAACAGCAGAAAAAGTGCAACAATATAGTCTGGCCTCTTATGAAATAATCTACACCATGTTTTCAGAGTGGGTCTACTGCACAAAACAGCTGGATTAGGGATTACCAAAACAATGCCACAGTGACATGCTTATTCATGTCCAAGACATTAGAGAACAGACCGACTGCAGCCATCTGAATCAGCCCCATCCACTGCAAGTCACAAGGATCAAATTAAAAACATGACATAAGGCAATAAAAAGTGATAACTACATCCCAAATCTTCCTCTTACTGAGAGTAGTAAGTTATCTATCAATGGTCTAACGCTTCTTCTGTGTGTTCTGTATGTACAGTATGTGTGTGTGTGTATATATATATATATATATATATATATATATCACATACATACATACATTATATTTTTATTTATATTATATACACATGCACCAGTCACATCACTAAAACTACTGACAGTTGAGATTACATTGACTATAGGCTATAGTGGCACTTGTGAAAGTTTGGACTATATTAAAGGGGTTGTCTCACTACATTGATTTGTCCTGTTTTCTTGGTTTCACTTTGAATTAAGGGGCGTGTTTACTGGCTTCCACTAGGCTGCAGTAGAAGCCAGGTCTGTAGCTATAGCAACTAGTGCTGACATCCTATCAGGAGAGATCAAACAGGTCTGTAGCTATAGCGACCTGATGAAGCCCATACAAGAGGAGATATCTCTGAATAGGTAGGACACTGTTACATGGACACATATTACAAAGTGATTTGTTTTTGCAAGATCTTCAATATAAAAAGCAATCCTTGTAATGAAACAACCCCTTTAAGCAATAAGTATACTATCAGTTTTTGAAGTTGATGTATTAGAAGCAAGCATACTCGTATGCATTGTTTAGTACCCACCAAAAGTAGTTCAAGAAAGGACAAACAGTACACCAGTGACAGGGGCATGAGCGTGCAAGGCTTATTCATGTGCATCCAATCCATGGAGGCGCCACCTCACAATTTACAGGACTTAAAGGGGTTGTCAAGTACATGTTGTATAATACACCAGCACTTTTAGTTTTCTTGGGGTCTTCCCAGACAATACAATTGTATGGGCGACGTCAAGAAAACAGGGAAAAAAAACGTGGTCCTGCATCGGAAAAAAATGGCCGCTTTCGGCTGTTTTTTTGTCCGATGCAGTGTAGCCATAGCCTTAGGATACTGGCGCCCAAAATTAAATAAAAAAAATAAACTCCCCTTCATTCTCACCTCGGTTCCAGCGCTGGCTCTGCAGAGTCTCTCGACAGTCTTCTGTTTTGGAGGAGAGAAGGAAGGGAAGGTTTTTTTTTTTTTTTTTTAACCAGCAGTATCCCAATTTATTATTTTTATTATGCACTGAACAAGCCCTTTAAAGGATCTGCAGTGAACAGCTTGGTGCTAGATATCACAGGAAAAGTACTAATCACAGTCATACACTTTTCTGGGTTTACCTTCGGTAATCCAATTAAAGAACCGTACAGTCAGCCTCCTATGACCAAGCATGAAGTGTCTGATCACAGGAAAGCCTGCATTCAGCTGTGCAGCAATGGTACATAATAGGGTACATAATAGAGGCTTTAAGAGGTTCCTACAATAGCAGGTGCTTGTTGAGAGAAGTTTTGTTCAGTCGAACATTATAGATAGGCCAAGTACAGTATAACCTGTCTGTCACACAAATGAATTACTATCTAATAAATGGATGGCTGGATCCCCCAGAGTTAGTGCTACTTTCCAACTGTTCACTTTGGCTTATAGGTAGGGTACCAGGCAGGGACTCTGATATCCATATGCCTTGGTGCATGGACAGAGTTGTCTTGAAATAAAGCTAAGTTTCCCATTTACTGTCACATTACTCAGTTTTACCAGTCCCCTAAATAAAAGAGGGGTTTCAAAGTGCTGCCCCTGATGCAAAGTCCTAAACAACAAAGATCCAGGGCAGCCTGGAACTTTTGGCTTAATTTGGGTTTATTATGTCATATGCATAAAATCCAAGAAAGTAACTACAATGACATGTGAAAGGGTTATAAAGTTTACTATGTAATAGGTAAGACAAAATGCCTGGGGTAGGGAAAGAAAAGAATTGCCCAAACCACTTGGCATGTACATGGCATCATTAAGTGCCTTACTCATACCATGCGAAGGCCTGGAAGCAGTAATCGTGTGATAATTAAGCAGACTATACATGGATTGTGGCTCCAAGGATTACATATTGGAGTTCAAAAGCCATCTTTCCCTTTATAGGAGGTGACTGGAATCCTGGTGGCTTTGTTTTTACATCCTGCATGTTGATTTAGGACAGGTTGGGGTTATTTCATTGGATTTGGATTAGAACCGGTTATATCAATACTATTGGGGCTTCACTATGTTGGTATTAACGAGACACACAAAGTTGGGCAGATTGTTAGATTGGGGATTTTAGGGCCCCCCACAGGGAATGTTGATCCATTGGGGGCCGCCCAGTTGCCGGGCGAGCCTTAGGGGCCGCTCAGGGCAGCACTGCAGCACCGATTTTGGGGGCCGCCAGGGCAGCCTGGGGACTGTACTGGGGCGCATGGCAGGGCAGACAGTATTTTGGGGGCCACAGCAACTGTACATGACTGCACATGCCTCTCGGTTCCTATCTCTATTTCTCTGCCCTTCTCACTGGAAGGAAGACCAGGGCCTGCTATTCTTATTGGCTCAACATGCCCAAGAGCTCCGTGAGCCAGTCCGAGCCTTGACATGGACATATTCTTTTACAACAATTTAACATTATGAACATCGCTGTTTATAACAATGTGTCAGGATTAACACTGTCCATAAATGATCCTAGAGCAATGGCTTTCTTACAAGCTAACTAAAAAGATAAGGACTTTATTTACCTGCATGGAGCCGACGGCTAAAGCAGGAGAATAACTGCCCTCCCCATCCTGTACTATGACACAATTGTACAACTTACTGCTAGGCTGACAATAGCGATAAATTGCAAATGCTACCAAAGCTAACCAACCCTCATGTAATAGCACCTTTTATGGAGTGTTAACACATTCAGGTTTTTAGATGCTGGTTGAATTAAATGCCAAAGTATGGTAAGTATTTGGATCCTTTTCTTTACTGCAGAAACGTACCCTATTGTTTCTATTAGCTTTTAAATGCGTAAAACAGATCAAGAAGTGACATCCGTAAGACACAATGCAATAATGTATGTAAAAGACATATCGTCTGAATGACAATACATATTCTACATTAAAATCAATGAAAACTGAATGGAACATTGTTAAATACATATTTGGGTACGTATTTCAGTATGTAATATGTACTGAAATACGTGCGTCACAAATGCTGTGTGAACATACCCTCAGGCTGGATTCACATGGCGTTTGTTGACATGTATTTTGCATCAGTATTTGTAAGTTAAAAGCCAGAATAGGCCCAAAAAACACAAAAGGTATAAGGGTACGTTCACACGGCGTGTTCTGTCCGTGTGAACATACGATATCAGATGCGTGTTTGAATCCATCTATCGGAACCAAACACGCATCTAACAATGTGCAGTGTGTTGTACTCTGCTTGCAATGTAAAACACGCATCAGCATTCAGGCGAGTGATCGCCGATGCGTGTTTACTTGCGCCTTTCGGATCAGTTCTAAGAACTGATTGTCATGTCAAATCTTGATCCAAAAGATGCAGCATGCGCCCTATTTAAATCTGTAGGGTGCAATCCTGTGGCAGCCAAAACGCATCCATACACGCACATGCATGTTGGATGCGTTTAGGATCCGATTGATGTTGCGTTTTTGGATGCGATTTTTGGATCCAAAAACACAGTGTAAACATATCCTAAGCCTTTCTGTTATACTTTTGCTCTTTGTAGGTATATGCAAAGGAATTACTACAGGCTCAGAGTGGTCTGAAGGAAAGCAGGATAAACCTCTGGTGGATCACTGGGTATAGCAGACCTGGGACAGCTTTTCAGGGAGAAAGGCAGGAAGCAAGAGTTTTGTGCAGTAGCTGTAGGCTGGGCCCCAAGAATCATCTCCACTGGTGGGCCAAGAATCATCTCCCAAGAATCATCTCCACTGGTGGCCCCTAAGAATCATCTCCACTGGTGGGCCCCAAAAATCAACTCCATTGGTGGGCCCCAAGAATCATCCTGGTGGCCCCCAAGAATCATCTCCATGGTGGGCCCCCAAGAATCATCTCCACGGTGGGCCCAAGATCATCTCATTGGTGGGCCCCAAGAATCTCCAGGTGGGCCAGATCATCTCCATGGTGGGCCCCAAGAATCATCTCCATGGTGGGCAAGAATCATCTCCACTGGTGGGCCCCAAGAATCATCTCCACTGTTGGGCCCAGAATCATTCATTGGGGGCCCCCAAGAATCATCTCCATTGGTGGGCCCCAAGAATCATCTCCATTGGTGGGCCCAGATCATCTCCATTGGTGGGCCCCAAGAATCATCTCCACTGGTGGGCCATAAGAATCATCTCCATTGGTGGGCCCCAAGAATCATCTCCATTGGTGGGCCCCAAGAATCATCTCCACTGGTGGGCCTCAGGCATCCCAGTCCGATACTGACTTACGCTCCTAATACCTAGGAACAATCAGAAGATCCCTCAGCTCCTCAGCTGTAAAAAGGCTATCCCTTAAAGCCACAGATCAGGTATAAGCCCCGGTTTAGTGTGTCGTCTCTGCACATGCTGGTTTCCTTCCAAAATCCGACCCTTCAAGTCTTCTCTCCAAGTTTCTGTAAACACGTCATTAGAAAGCCGTCTCTTTCATTTTCCTTCCCAGCGTTCCTTAAAAATACACTTCTTTTGCCAGGAAACTCTGCAGTATTTTGTCTGCGAAGCTCAATTTTAAACAAATGTTCATAGCCACAGCATGAACCTGAGCTGCCCTGGGCTGTGCGTCTTTACCTTAGCCAGATAGTGTGCCTCCTGCCCTTTATTACCCAGCTCAGGGGGCAAAAGATACTATCCCAGTCATACCACACCCACACCACTACAGGGTGATCAGCCCTTGTGTGTATACAGCTGGCTGCAGCTCACAAACACAACCCACAGGCATGATTACTATATGTTCTAGCTGACACAATGTATCGTAATACATCATGACCATTGTCAGTGGTAGCACAAGCTGTAAGTTATTTATACTGGATGATATAGATAAATAATGGCTGAAACGTGACATCACGCTACACTCGGACAAAAACTATTTGGACTGTTTCACGTCCGCATTACTCGTGATTCATTTCTGAATAAAAACTGAAAGAAGTTGTACATAAGCTCTAAGAACGGGGCCAGAACATCATTTTTGAACGTCAGATAATTTTTTTAGACCAACGGAGCAAACATACTTCATCTTAAACAACTTAAAGGGATCGTCTCACTACAAGGATTACTTTTTATGTTAAAGATCTTGCAAAAACAAGTCACTTTGCAATATATGTGCATTAACAGTGTCCTACCTATTCCTAGATATCCCCTCTTGTATGGGCTGCATCAGCTTCTCAGGTTGCTATAGCTACAGACCCATTTGATCTCTCATGATAGGCTGCCAGTACTGGTTACTATAGCTACAGACCTGGCTTTTACTGCAGCCCAGTGGAAGCCAGTAAACACGCCCCTGAATTCAAAGTGAAACCATGAAAACAGGACTGAGGTGAGATGAATCAATGTAGTGAGACAACCCCTTTAATCTCCACTGCAAAGACAACAGGCAAGCCATTATGCCAGAAGACCGTGTGAACCTGCTACCTCTCCTGTCCTTGGTATCTACGATGGGGTTTGGTTCAACAACTGCCACACAACTGGCATGTGCGAGCCCAGCGTACCTCTCTCCATGTTCAGTAATTTTACTTATTTAGGCCATGGCTACATGGGAATGTTAAAATGGCATCCAAAATCCGACAGCATTTTAACATTGCTGGACCACAGTTTTTTCCGCAGATTAACGCTAAAAGCTGTGGTCGGTTTCGTTGTCGGATTCCCGTACATGGAATTTACGTGAATCCAACAGGAATGTGTCTTATTTTTAAAACCAACCAGCACTGTGCACTGTCAGATTTTTGGTCGAGAATACCTTGCTGTATAGACATAGCCTTATTAATTTGTTAGCCATCTGTGAGGAAACCACTGTGTAAATGCAGCGCCTCCTCAGAAAAAGCAAGGCATTACTGGGGGCCAATGGACAGAAATTAAGACTATGCAAGTAACATAGCAGATATATAAAGAACAGCTAGTTATATAAAAAAAATATACATCTATACAGACACACACTTCATATGCGTATATATATATATATATATATATATATATATATATATATATACACACACAGTATCTTTCAAAAGGGTGAACACCCCTCACATTTTTGTAACTATTGTATTATATAATTTCATCTTTTTCATGGGACAAAACTGAAGGTACTTTCATACAATGTAGTCAGTGTAAAGCTTTGTGTCCTCAAAATAACAACACACAAACATCAAATGTCTAAACTACTGGAAACAAAAGGGAGTACACCCCTAAGTGATCATGTGCCCAATTTACCATTCTTCCCTCTTGGTGTCATGCGATTTTTTTAGTGTTACAAGGTATCCCTTGTGAATGGGGAGCAGGTGTGTTAAATTTAGTGTTATAGAAGGCAGAAGAAAAGATCAGGGCCCCGGCGCTCGTCTATATTGCACCTCCGCGAGGTGAAGATTATTGTTAAAACAAGGTATTATTAAGTAAAAACAAACACATAAGAGAGCTACAACCTTATTAAAACCGATAAGGTTAAAAATCACATTCGACGGGGCTCAGTTTTATATCCAGAGATGAGTGCTGCCTGTCAGTGCTCAGACCATACACTACACATGGCATCAAATTGGTCTGCATGTCTGTCGTCCCAGAAGGAAGCCTCCACTAAAGATGATGCATGAGAAAGTCCACAGTTTGCTGAAGAGAAGCAGACTAAGGACATGGGTTACTGGAACTATGTCCTGTGCTCTGCCCAAGGCAAATTTATTTGGTTCAGATGGTGCCAAGCATGGGTGGTTCAACTAGGTTAGGAGTACAAAGACAAGTGTGTCTTGCTTGGTGGTGGGAGTGTCATGACTTGGGGCTGTGTAAGTGCTGCCGGCTGTGGGGAGCTACAGTTCAATGAGGGAACCATTAATGACAACATGTACTGTGACATACTGAGGCAGAACATAATTCCCTCCCTTCGGAAACTGGGTCGCAGGGCAGTATTCTAACATCATAATGACACCAAACACACCTCCAATACGACCACTGCCTTGCTAAAGAAAATGAGGGTAAAGGTGCTGGACTGGCGAAACATGTCCCCAGACATAAACCCTATGGAGCATCCTCAAATGTAAGGTGGAGGAGCACAAGGTCTCTAACATCCAACAGCTCTGTGATGTCGTTTTGGAGGATTGAAAGAGAATTCCAGTGGCTGTGATCTGTGAAGCTCTAGTGAACTCTATGCCCAAGAGTTAAGGCCGTGCTGGAAAATAATGGTGGCCACACAAAATATTGACGTTTTGGGCACAATTTGTCCATTTTCACTTAGGGGTGTACTCAATTTTGTTGTCAGTGGTTTAGACATTGATGGCTGGGTGTTATTTTGAAGTTACACCAAATTAACACTGTTAGGGTGCTTTCACACAGTACGTTTTTTCGGATGCTTTAACGCTGTACAATTAGGGGTTGTTCACATGGCGTTTTGGATCCGATTATGACTACTTTACATTGTATCAAAGTTTCATATCTTCAGTATTGATATAACACAATATTTCCAAAAATATGAGAGGTGTACTTACTTTTGTTAAATACTCCATACACAAACTCCATAAAGGTAACTTACAAAGATATAAAAATAACAGCTTGTGAATAAATAACATATCTATATAAACTCACACATATATATGGGATTCTTAAGGTGGCAGACAGTTATATACAGTACAGCTTGTGATATATATATATATCAGTGAATGTATGACAATATATGTATCAGTCATATACACACTGCATTTACACTATACATGGAAACCAGTATACATGGGAGTTAAGCATGATACATTGTACTCTATCAGCGTTGAGTATATTCTGCATTAGGTCTATATATGCACAATACACAGATATACACACTATATATCTACTACTAGAGAGAGGAGAGTCGTCCTTGTATAGATACAGGTGAGATGTGCTGGAGGTGTGAGCAGTAGCTGTAGCACCCTCCTGTAGAAGCCCAGCACTGCCGGCAGCAAGGAGGACCAGGTGAAGCACGGCGCAGTCTCTTACCTGTGATGTGTGCGGGGCAGCAGGTAATACCGCACGGCTCTGGTGTGTGCGGGGCAGCAGGTAATACCGCACGGCTCTGGTGTGTGCGGGGCAGCAGGTAATACCGCACGGCTCTGGTGTGAGCGGGGCAGCAGGTAATACCGCACGGCTCTGGTGTGAGCGGGGCAGCAGGTAATACCGCACGGCTCTGGTGTGTGCGGGGCAGCAGGTAATACCGCACGGCTCTGGGTGTGTGCGGGGCAGCAGGTAATACCGCACGGCTCTGTGTGTGTGCGGGGCAGCAGGTAATACCGCACGGCTCTGGTGTGTGCGGGGCAGCAGGTAATACCGCACGGCTCTGGTGTGTGCGGGGCAGCAGGTAATAACGCACGGCTCTGGTGTGTGCGGCAGCACTTCATACACCACGGCTCTGGTGTGTGCGGCAGCAGGTAATACCGCACGGCTCTGGTGTGTGCGGCAGCAGGTAATACCGCACGGCTCTGGTGTGTGCGGGGCAGCAGGTAATACCGCACGGCTCTGCTGTGTGCGGGGCAGCAGGTAATACACGGCTCTGGCTGGCAGAGGAGGAAGGGGTAACCGACGGCTTTTGGTCCCCGAGTCAGCTGCACTTTAATAGACGGCCCCCCCTGGTAGGTGTGCTGGGAGGAGAAGGGTAAACTGCACGTCTGCTGTGTGCCGGGCCAGCTAGGTAGTTACCGACGGCTCGGGCCAGAGGAAAGTAACTCTGATTCAGTGATTGTTCGGAGAAGCCTGACCCGTGCCTTTCACAAAAAAGGCCCTCCCCTGGCGGTTCCTGTTGTAAGGAGAAGGCGTAGCTGCAGGGCTGCCGGTGAGACAAAAGACCCAGTCTGAGGGCACTAGGTTGGTGAGCCTGTATGCCTGCTGTATCTTTTCAGCCAGTCAGTTATAGTCACTTGTGCATGACATGACTTTGTGCCCAACTTTCACAAAAGCAAATGTTAGAAATGATGCCACACAACTGCCCGGGCACATTCACTACTCAGAGGGCAAGGAAAGTTGGGCGAGAAGAACTCATCACAAAAAAAAATATATATATATCTCAAGTATTGTGCGTGTGTATATATATATATATATATGTACGCCCCGCAAATACAGTAAAATCCTAGCGCTCATTGAGAGCTATGATCAGCTGCTGTTTTCCCCAGTGCGTACTGAGTGCCGGCGCTTGCGTCGGGGAAAGCAAAAGTGGATGGGGGCCAGACCAAAGCACTTTACACCAGGCGTATAGTGGCACGCACAAAACATGCCGCTATATGCCACGTAAAGCCTGTCTGCCAAAAGCAACCAATCAGAGTTCAGCTTTTATTTTTCCAGAGCAGTGTAAGGAATAAAAGCTGAGCTCTGATTGGTTGCTATGGGCAACAAAGACAGTCTTAGGGCTTGTTCACACGGAGTTTACACTCCGTGTGACAAGTGCTTTTAGGATCCATCTTGGGGTCCGCTTTGTCGGTCCCAAAGACGGATCTAACAATTAGCAGTGAGATTCTCACTGCAGGCTATGCTGAACACGGAGCGGCGTTCACATGAGGGATCGCCGCTGCGTGTTCAATAGCAAGCTCAGGGTCCGTCTTGAAAAGAATTGCATGTTAAAGGGGTTGTCTCACTACATTGATTCCTCTTACCTCAGTCCTGTTTTCTTGGTTTCATTTTAAATTCAGGGGCGTGTTTACTGGCTTCTACTAGGCTGCAATAGAAGCCAGGTTTGTAGCTATAACAACCAGTGCTGGCAGCCTATCAGGAGATATTGAACAGGTCTGTAGCTATAGCAACCTGAGGAGCTGATGCAGCCCATACAGGAGGGGATATCTAGGAATAGGTAGGACACTGTTAAAGGACATAAATTGCAAAGTGACTTGTTTTTGCAAGATCTTTCACATAAAAAGCAATCATTGTAGTGAGACAACCCCTTTAAATGTTAGATAATGATAAATTCTTATATACATGTTCTCAATATTATCACAGAATTGAAACTTTTTTTTTTTAAAGTCTGTTGGCAGGGAATAAGGCCATGTACTACAGCTTGTGGGAAGCTGGTCATTAATATATAAATTATGATTAATGATCTGAACTATTTGACAGTTTTTAATGATAATTGTTCATCTACAGTAGTAAAATAATCAGTTCCAACAAACAGAAATCTGCCTGGATCACTAATGTACCGCTGTAACATTGTTCGCCATTAGTGGCAAAACTTCAGTTGTATGTAACAAAATGTTCTTAGGGCCATGTCTACACAGCACAGGATTACAGTCGCATTTTTAAGCGGGTTCAGTATTTAGAATCCACAAAATTTGCCCATAGCTCACAATAGAAAATCAATGCTGTAGTCTACACAGCACGGATTTTCTACTGTGGGATTTCTAAACATGTTCTATTTTCTGGCGGATTCCCGTTGGATTCCAGTACAGTCAATGTACTTGGCCGGTGGAAAATCCAAAAACCACAATTTTTAGCACTAACCTGTGCCAGAAAACCGCAGTCCGGCGATGTTAAAGTGCCATTGGATTTTTTGGATGCCATTTTAACATATACTGTGTATACGTAGCCTACGGGTTTAAGACATCTTGTTAGATTCTGTTTACTGTAAGGGACCGTTCACACGGCTTATTTCGGCGCGGATTGGCGCTGTATTGCGTGCCGGATTTGCGCTGCAGTACGGCGCCAATCCATTGCAGTAATTACGGTAATCCACCGTCTGAAAGAGAACAGTGGATTCCGTCGCTCCTTCCCGCTCGGCGAATCCAGCGGGCGGGGAGAAAGTGACATGCACATTATCCAGGCGCAATACGCGCCGTGGATAATGAAAGTCTATGGGCTGGCGGGCAGCGCCCCCGCCCCTTATTCAAGCCAGAATTGCGAGCGCAATCTGGCCCGCAATTCCGGCTTGCATAAGCCGTGTGAACTGGGGCTCACCAGGAGGAGGGGGGGGGACCTTGGCTCAGGATCAGCACAGATATGAGAATAAATCCCTTGCCTATGGCCAGCTTTACATCAGAGAAATGTGTGCACCACAAGTTTAGTGAACACTGAACTGGAAAAGCTTCTGAACACTTCCAAATGATACCTGATCTGTATGACGTCCCTGTTAATATTTGCATTCAAATAATGTGATAAGATAACGCAGCTTTGTTCAGGACACTGGCTACTATTCCTAACTTTGCACTGTAGGCGGGGGCATAACTTGAATTCATTGGGCCCAAAAGCAAAATGAGATGGGCCCAACCATTTAATGACAAACTAAAAACAGCAGCATAAGTAACAAATCATTAAAGGGGTTGTCTCACTACATCGATTCATCTTACCTCAGTCCTGTTTTCTCAGTTTCCTTTTTGAATTCAGGGGCATGTTTACTGGCTTTAGTGGCTTCTATTGGCTTGCAGTGACAAGCTGCTGAGGACACCAGGTCTGTAGCTATAGTGACCAGCGCTGGCAGCCTATCAGGAGAGACCGAACAGGTCTTTAGCTATAGCAACCTGAGGAGCTGATGCAGCCCATACAAGAGGGGATAACTAGGAATCTGTAGGATACTGTTAATGGACATATATTGAAAAATGACTTGTTTTTGGAAGCTCTTTAACATAAAAAGCAATGCTTGTAGTGAGACAACCCCTTTAAAAGTATAAATAATACTGCCCTGCATCAGAGAACTCGCATTGTAGTGCTATCTAGCAGGAAACCAACAACAGCTTGTTTTCTATAAAAAGGAACAATGTTCTTGTACCCGAGTGGGGACCTCACTCTCTGGACCCCATAGCAGTCGCTATGGCTATAGTTACGCCCATGACTGTAGGTTATTCTGCAATAGATGGTATCAGTTTGTGCCAGCTGATTGTATACTTATTCCTATGCATTTAGTAACTCGTGACCAAAAACATATATAGATACAACTTCATCTTATCAACCACACCACAGTGAAGCGTGTCACACTGGCAATATGTTTTAATAGTTAACACTTTTGTTGTGCAGCATTGTCTTGTTTTCAGATCCAACCATCACAAGACATACACGTCCAATAGCTGTCGGCGGAATGCTCATTTGACAGCAAATACTTCTGATCTTCCCATACATATGTACGCTTGGCTTGCTTGTTCTTGCCTAAATAAAGCTAGTCATACACTTCAAAAAGCGGTCGGTCAAATGTTCGTTCAGCTGACAACTACCTTTCCCAACCCTCTTTGCACTTTGCCTTGTATGCATGTGCAGAGCCGCCATTAGAAATTTTGGGGCCTCATACAGCTGGAGTGTCTGCACCCCTCCCCCCCCCCCCTCTGCCGACCCTGCCATCCATAGTGGCCCAAATAGTAATAATTACCCCCTGGTAATTATGGGACCCCCATTCGGTAGGTAGGTAGGTTATGGGCCCCCCAGTTGGTATATAGGTATATTGAGGCCCCCGGGTGGTAGCTAGGTAGCTTGGGGCCCCCGGATGGTAGCTAGGTAGCCTGGGGCTCCCAGGCGGTAGCTAGATAGCTTGGAGCCCCCGGGCGGTAGCTAGGTAGCTTGGAGCCCCCGGGCGGTAGCTAGGTAGCTTGGGCCCTCTGGGCAATAGCTAGGTAGTTTAGGGTCCATGAAGATAACTTAGGGCCGCCTGTAGGTAAATACTCACCTTTCCGCGCTCCCCTGGCATCTCAGTCTGCTGCTTTAGGCTTGGGACCTAGGACAGGAAGCGGTACTATGACGTCACTTTCTCATGCTGCCTTCACAGCCATGTACGGCAGGAGCAGGGAGCGCACAGCTCCCCCTGCCCATCCGCTCATCTTAATTGTACACGCTTTGCAATGATTCTGTTCTCTCTGCCCTTTCTGTGAAGCAAGGGGGTAGTACCTGCCGACAATGGTGGGCCCCTCCTTGCTCCACAGTTCGGCCTGGCCCCGTACGGGAGTATTGGTTGTACTGTCCTAACGGCGGCCCTGTACATGTGCATTCAATAGGGAGAGGGAAGGAAGTTGCTGCCAAACACTTTTGGTGGTGGTTTATATCTTCTGAGAACAAATGGATGGGGGATGTTATAATCCACCTGCCTGGTCCTTCTGTCCTCTAACACCTGCTGTTGGATGAGAGTTCGGAGGTACCCATGTGCATTAGATGAATAGATACACACCTAATCAGCAGGTTTAGCCAACATTAAAGGGGTTTTACCACAAAGTAATCTCATACCTGCTTTATTCAGCTTCAGCTGTCAGTGTGCTCAAAAGAGGGCATATAAGATTTGTTTGAATCACATATCATGTAACCCAGCAGGCTGCCATCACCATGCCTTTCTTCACAGTGTGGTCAAACAAAGGTCTGTTTATGTTAAGAGCTGTGAGTAGCTACAATGTAGCAGAGTGGTTACAGCTGCTTCTATTAACATGTCACTCTTTTCTGTAAGGATGGACATTCACCGCCTGTCAAATACCAGCAACACGGTAGGATTATCCCATATCCTTTCAACAACTTCAACATATATACAATGTTGCCATAATGCAAAACGCAATTGTTGCTATATTCTCATATAATATGTTAAATGAATTCCAGCAAACAACTCACTGCGTGATCATATACTTTATCTTCAACCATTAACAGACAGACATGAGCTGGTGAATTAAAAGTCCAACCTTCTAGTCCAACCGTGTGGATCCTAGGCTGGAGTACGCTGTCACAACAGGCGTGTGAACTCCATGGTGCTCGCGGTCGTCTGCACCTGCTACGTTTCGGGGCACGCCCCTTTCTCAAGCATTCTGGGATAACATTACAGCCGTACTTATATATTAGTAGTGATTAAAAACAACAACACATATTTAAAATCAATTTCAACGGGTAGGTTATACTCCTTATGCAAATTCATATTCGGATCTAATGGTCTGTTTACTATTTAATGCTTTATTTAAGCTATGCTTATACTCTATACTTTAATTATAATAAATCCTACCTGTCTACTTATCCCTTCGACCGCATAGTCTCATAGATATACACTCCACCTGTACTCCTCATTGAGACCTTTCGGAGATAGGGTATGTAAGGGGCTGTTCACACGGCTTATTTTGCCGCGGATTGGCGCCGTACTGCGCGCCGGATTTGCGCTGCAGTATGGCACCAATCCGTCGCAGTAACTACGGTAATCCACAGATCTCATGGAGAACAGTGGATTCCGTCGCTCCTGCCCGCTCGGCGAATCCGCCGGGCGGGGAGAAAGTGACCTGCACATTATGGATAATGCAAGTCTATGGGGCAGGCGAGCAGCGCCCCCGCCCAGCCCCCGCACCCGCCCCCTATTCAAGCCGGAATTGCAAACGCAATCCGGCTCGCAATTACGGCTTGAATAAGCCGTGTGAACACGGGCTAAGCGGTTAATCCAATACACTTCTCTCCGCAATAACTGTATTGTCACACTCTTACTATGTCCTGCTTGAATTTCTTCAATGATACACCATTTTAAATCACAAAGATTGTCATAAAAATGACGTGCGACTGTGGACTCACCAAACCTTTTACTACCCTTATCTCCTACATGCTGACCTGCATCTTTCAACATTTTATTTTTGTACAACCTTATCTGAGATCGATGTTCATTTAGTCTCACTCTCATTTTCCTCCCCGTTTGTTCTACGTACATTTTTCCGCAGGGACACTTCAATAAGTAAATGACCCTTTCCGTATTGCATGTAAAGAAACCTTTTATTTTAATTTCATATCCCTGCGTTGGATGGTTAATGACGCTACCCTTAATAATGCTATTGCAATTTTGACATGTAAGGCATGGAAATGTTCCTTGTTTTTGTGTACTGAGGAATTGTTGTCTATTTACATTTTGCGTCTTTTGTAGGTCAGACTGAATAACGTAATTACCTACTGTTTTCCCTCTACGGTACACAAATCTTGGTCTCTCAATAAACAATCTTTTGTAAACCGGATCACTTTGTAAGATCTTCCAATTTTTTAGAATGCTGTTCTTAATCAAATTTGCATGTTTATCGTATTTAGATACAAAATCTATTTTTGACTCTCGTTGTTTGATAGGTTTCTTTTTTCGTACTACTTCTCTAGATATGTTTCCTACTTCTTCTCCTATTCTACAAACTTCTGCTCTAATCATATCCTCTTGTAGTTAATTTCTGAATTATATCCACTTTTTGGCGACAGTATTCTTCATGTGTCGCACATATTCTTCTGGCTCGTGTAAACAAACCCTTTGGTTTGCCTTAAAAAGTGTCAGGTGCGTGACGACTATCTTTTCTCAATAAGTTATTCTTATCCGTAGGTTTGGAATATAGAGATCTAGTCAGTTTGTCATTTTCTTTCGTTATGGATACATCCAAATAATTCACGGTCATAGGATCTTTAGTAATACTGAATTCCAATTGTGGATGTATACTATTTATGTAAGCATTAAATAGTAAACAGACCATTATATCCGAATAGGAATTTGCATAAGGAGTATAACCTACCCGTTGAAATTGATTTTAAATGTGTTGTTGTTTTTAATCACTACTAATATATAAGTACGGCTGTAATGTTATCCCAGAATGCTTGAGAAAGGGGCGTGCCCCGAAACGTAGCAGGTGCAGACGACCGCGAGCACCATGGAGTTCACACGCCTGTTGTGACTGCGTACTTCA
This sequence comes from Phyllomedusa bahiana, assembly GCA_025379985.1. NCBI lineage: Eukaryota > Metazoa > Chordata > Amphibia > Anura > Hylidae > Phyllomedusa > Phyllomedusa bahiana. The sequence goes on along the minus strand of JAODAL010010058.1, from coordinate 40,134 downwards.
GCCTAGGATCCACACTGTTGGACTAGAAGGTTGGACTTTTAATTCACCCGCTTTATGTCTGTTGTTTAATGGGTTTTTAAAATAAATATATGATCACGCAGTGAGTTGTCTGCTGGAATTCATTTAACATATTATATGAGAATATAGCAACAATTGCGTTTTGCATTATGGCAACATTGTATATATGTTGAAGTGGTTACAGCTGCTGCCTGCCAACATTTGGGTCCTAGGTTCAAATTCGTGCCGGGGCCAAACATATAGATTTTTTATTTCTCAATGCACATACCCGATTGAGGTTTCTTTTTTCATTCTACTTATTTGCATTGTTTGACTAATTACAAAGGACAGGAGTAGAATGACAGCAGCTGGGTTTGAACACTCGTTCAGCAGTTTGTATGTGTAATTACTAGGCAGGGAAGAGACTGACAGTAGCTGCTAGAGAGGAGAGGTGATGTCTGAGCAGGTGTACCAAGACCTAGGAGCACTCGTCCCTAGTCATATCCCCTAGGGACGAGCTGTACACCGCGGATCACTAAGTTAGCAGCGAAAACAAAAATGGTACAGCATTTTTAATAATTATGAAGGGTGAAAATGTTTACTAGTTAATTTGCAGGGTTCCCACATCAATCTTATTTCATGACAAAACCTCTTTAATGTAATGTGTTTGACCAATTTAAGGCAAGACAATAGCCATCTTCATCTCTAGTTACCTTTAGAGTTGGCAGTATATCCTATTGGTGTGTGTGCTCCTTTCAAAACTATAAATTTACCTAATTTGGAAATCACCTATGGCTATAAACTGAAAATAAGTGGGCGATCATGTATTGTGCCGAGTCCTACAGAGCAGGAGCTTGCTGTGTGCACAGATCTCTGGTCTAACTAACAGAGTGGGTTCCACAAAAAGCCCTCTGTCTATGGTATCGGTGTGCAGGGGTAAAGGATTTGCCTTATTCCCCGGGGATTTACTGGCACTAATGCTCTGACGGTTGTTCATCAATATCTCCATATTGGAAAAACACGCATACTTGCCTGAGCCAAATGATCATTCCACTGAGAAGAAGCTTATTTGTATGATTGGCTTTGTTTAAAATACTGTGAAACAGACATTAGTGTGAAACAGTGTTGGATTATTGCTCTGGGTTAAATACTCCTATCACTAAAGTATGTAATATACCTGAATGCTGTAGAAAAAGTATATTTTTCATTATTCATACATAACCATTATAAAGCACAACTGCCTCTTTAATCAGTCACGGTGGCAGTAGACTGTACAATGGAGCAGTCATTTAGGACATTCTGTTTCCAGAAAACTCAGGTCTGAAGTGCTGTGTACTTCATTACAGATCAGATATTCTGCTGCTATCAAGAATTGTAATATTTTCCATTTGTAATATTTGCTGGCTGCAACGTATATGTCAGCATACATGCTGTTTGAATTTCACCGACACATCTCTGGTAGAAACCTTTGATATAGGTCACTGTACAGTCCTATACTTTTTATTTTGTCCATATCACAAAGAAATGATAGAGACACACATCTCTGCCAGCTCACCCAACTCATAAGTTATGTTTTTTTTTATTTTTTCTTTTGATTTTTTTTTCTGTGCATTCTCATGGATGTCCCGGGCAGGAGAGAGCGGCTCCAATAAATCCATAGCAAAGAAACAAACAACATCGTTTCCATGCATCGGCACTATTAGGACCATGTTTCATCTTTAACGTGCTTATTTTGGACGAGGGTTTTGGGAGCATTTCCTTGCCCAAAACCACATCAAAACCTTGCCTGAAACACGCTTCTTCAGAAGAGGTTTTAGAGGCGTTTCTCTGCGAGGTTTTGGACGAGGTTTTCACCAATACAAATTAATAGCCAGGACAAAAACCGTGCCAACACCGCACTGAAAACCGCGCCGAAAACACGTTTCAAGAATTGACATGACACTTCATTGCAGTGAAGCGTGTAAAAACCTCGCCGTGTGTGAACTACAACGAGGTTTTACATAGGAATCAATTAAATGGAGACTGGAGACAATATTTGGAAGAGTTTGGACAGAAGGAAACGCTGGCCGAAAGAACCTCGCCAAATAAGCCCGGTGTGAACATGCCCTTATGCAATCCGCAAAAGAGTGGAGATCTCCAAAAGATTAAAAAGTGAATATTCTTTATTTCATCATTATAAAATCCAAAAATAGAAGGCTGTTTGTCTACTTTTGGATTTTAGAGTAATGGAATAAAGAATATATACTTTTTATATATCTCCACTAATTTTGCGATTTGCCTAAGTGGATGCTGGACGTTTGCTTGTTTTTTACTTTGTGCATGGTACAGCACATTACATTTTTCTGTTTGATAAAAAAGTATGCCATGTAGGTTTGAACTATTAGATTTAATTAACTTACATGGATCCGCTCAAAAACAATGACAGGTAGAGTCAGACAAATACAGACTGTTATGGCGTGATTAATGATTTTCCAGCCCTTCAAGCAACAGTATTAAAGCGCTTAATTGCTTGAAAATCTACTAGAAGAACAGAACCAAGTACAATGACTTAAAATTAAATATGTTCTGAAACATAATGGGCGACATGTCAGAAAAGAGGAGCCTCCACGCCAGTTTAAAGGTGCATTTAATTGAGTGTATAGTGTGCCTGAATGAATGAACCTGCCAAAAATCTGCCATCTGGTAACCCTTGCATAGTAATAATTTAGTGTGCCGCTAATCATAGTGCGAAATAGCATAATTTAGTGCACATAGCATAGTAATTTCTAGCCATATTTATTCGATTTACGTTTAGGTGCGTTCAAATTTGTCATGCCTGCGTATAATCGGTTGCTTAGTGGTGGGGGGGGGGGGTGGGGGGGGGGGGGGGGGGGGGGGAGGGGCTAACAGTATCATTTATTAGATGAATAGGGGCGCTCTAAATACACCAAAAATGTGCAAGTCCAAAATGGTGAACATTGTGCCACATGTTCAAAAATAGAATAGACTATTTACACATTCTAGATGATCCTGGATTCATAACCAGGATCTACATGGATGTCCAAAATGGGATCATAAGGATCCACATAACACTCAAATGTTACAGTCTAATCGAGCAGTTTAAAAAGTTTTGAGCCCAATGTTCATCATGGCGTATAGCTCCTGTTCAAAGTACATGCTAGCCAGCGCATACTTTCAACAGCGCTCTCTGTTCTTCGAGCGACCGGCCCACTACCATTTACTTTCAACTTTCCCCCGTGCTAAGCGGTAGGGAAAGAGTGATGTATCCCTTCTTTTTACGCGTGCACAGAAGGCGAGAGGGAACATGCCTGGAAATCATAAGCACTAATGAGTGGCTAGGCAATTACTGTATTTGGCGGGGCATACTTTTGATGCGTCATTGCGGGAAAAAATTAAGGGATGTAATGCATCACACACGGTGACATTGTGCTGATTTTACTGTTGATTTTTCTATGCAAAATCTGCACTAATATTTCCTACATTAAAAACTCTTTCCTTGGATTATAACTTTCTCATCATTAAAGTCAGAGCTGTAAAAAAATAGTGTTTGTCAACAAAATCCACTCTTTAAAAATTTCATTCAAATTGTCAAAGTGTGAGTTCATCCTAAGTAAGTATCATAGAGGTTGGTCTTTTGCTCCAGCTGACTATGTTCTGTGGGCACAGTAGTTGGTCATAATCAATGAGAACATTGCAACAAGGCAGGTTATATGGTGGCTTACCTTCCGGCCTACAAAAATGATTTTTGGGCACTGTGCCAGCATATGTGCTAAAGAAAATACAGGTGGCTTTTGTGGTTAATTTGATAATTACTGTAATGAAACACTGTGGCGAGAACTGTAACATGGGCTCTGTGGTTGGCTTTGTTGTAAGTGGACAGTGGTCATGCTCTCTAGTATATGAGCATTGTGACTAGCTGTGTAGTAGAAGTACAAAGGTAGACCTCTTAAAGCTGATACCTTCCAAACACATGATTTCTTTTAGCATCGAAAATTCCATTACACAATTACATGAATTCAAGGCAAATGGCATGAGATTCCAACATGCATACCCTGTTGTATATCTGCTGTATGAGCGTGAATAATTTGGTGGCATGCAACGTTAACATGGTTATAGCCACCCGGAGGTACTTGACCATACAACATGCATATTTACTGGGCATAAGCTCACCCACATAAGATTACACCTCTCTGTAAATGAGAAAATCGAACATATTGTCAAAAGCGGTTTTTGTAAAAATAGACATAGAGATAAGAACCCACCCATAGATCAGTGTGCATGTATTTGTGCGTAAATAACTATGCCAACTTAAAGGGGTTGTCTCTACGTTACATTGATTTCATCTAGACGCGTCAGTGCCTGTTTTCTTTGGTTTCATTTCCTTCAGGGCGTGTTTACTAGGCTTCATACATAAGGCTTCGCGTAGAATCGTAGGTCTAGTTATCTGTAGCAAGACCAGTTGCTGAGTTAAGCCTATCAGGAAGTGAGCAAAGAAGGTCTGTAGCTATAGTGACCTGAGGAGCTTGGATTGCAGCAGGGGCGGAACTACAGGGGTAACAGAGTCGTAGTACTGTCAGCGTCTAGCTTGCTCCAGACCCCGGAATCCTCTCAGGACTCCTGCGTCCACTGGCAGTGAATATAGTTCAGTTCTAGCGGACGTGCAGCTGCGGGCCGTCAGCGTCACTCTAGTGCTATCTGTAAGGCCCCCGCCACTCTACCGCCCCGAGCGTATCAAGAGGCAGGTACTGTGCAGTGGGCTCAAGCCTGTGCGCGAGGCAATTGACTGCCCAGGGAGGCTGAGCGGCCGAGGAGCACGCAAAGGTGAGTAAATGTGATTTCTGTATTTTTTAATTGATTAATGAACCCTTCCCAACCACACCTTCCGAAGCTTGCGGGGCGGGACAATAGGCTATTTGGTGCCGCTAGCGCAAGTAGGCAGCGCAATGACCCGCCCCCCCCCCTCGAAAAAAAACCAAAAAAACTAAAAAAACAACCCTACCCTATTACACACACTTGACCTGAGTCCTAACACCCAGCAGGCGGAATGGGAAAAAAAAAACCCCACAAATTCTGACACACAAGTGTGGAGTTATAGGGGTCGGCTTAGATTGATTAGTTTATATAGATTAATAACATGTGTGAATACATACAGCAAGCCTCCCTTACATTACATCTCCTCCCACCGTCGCACTATGCAAACCCATCATCCCCTTCACACTGCAAACAACCCTCACCCACTCACACTACAAGAAACCCTACGCCCTCACGTACTACAACCCTCCCTCACACTACAAGATGCAACACCCTCCCCTCACACTACAACCTCTCCACCCTCACACTACATACCCCCGCCTCTGCACTTACAAGCTTCCCCCCTCGCACTACAGGCCTGCTCTCCCCACGCAACCGCACGTACAGCTCCCCCTCACACTAGCTCCCTTTAGCTCTAATTCTCCCCCACGAATTTTCCACACACGCTAAAGCCACATATTTTCACGCTCTTCTGGTGGTGGCTACACTTAGCGACAATTGGCTGTAAACAATGCTCCAACTAGGGGACACGAGGGCCGAAAGCTTCGCAACACTCTTCCCAGCAAACACTGGACCGATCATATGTGACAGAAACTGTCACAGGGGTACAGACATGTTAGGAGTAGGATTGGATTGTTAATCATCTGCCTCAGACATTTGTCTCCATTAGTCACTGCCACCATATACATGGGCCGCCCCTCAGTCAGCTCCCTCCCCGAGCGCTAGAGGAAGAGGGGGGCTGAAAAGTAAATCTACTTGCTCTCTGCTCCCGGCTGTATAAGAGAGTACAGCAGGAGGCTGCCCATGTATTGAGCTGGCTCAGCTCGTGAGGCCGGCTCCGATGCCTGCGCCACCCGTGAGTGCAGTCAGAGGGAGGGTCTTTCCCAAAGCAGTATGGCCCTCTCTTTGCCATATCCATCGCCCGGGCTGCTGCTACCTATGCCTGTATATTAGCCCCCCCGCCATAGCCCTGCCTTGTCGTGTATTAGTACGCCCCCCGATAGCCCTGTTGCGCTGTATACAGCACAGCCTACCGTGCCAGTAGATACCCTGCCGTGCCTATATATTAATACCGTTCCCTCCAAGCCCTGCCTATATATATACCCTCAGGCCACTATAGCTACCCTATGCCTGCCTGCCTATTTGTAGCCCCTATAGCTTACACTGTATTGCCTCTGCTTACCTGTTTATTCCCCTATAGCCTATCCTTTGAAAGGCGCTGCCGTGTTCTGAATATATATATATATGTATTATAATAAATTATAATATGGGCCGGAGCCTATAGCTACCTACACCCTTGCCTGCCTATCTATATGAGGGGACCGCCATCCCAAAAGTTTTGCTATGGGGCCCTAGGCCTCTATTGTACTCCATTTTTAAGCAACACAGTACAAGATGGGGATATCTGGGAATAGGTAGGACACTGTAATGGACACATATTGCAAAAGTGATTTGTTTTTGCAAAGATCTTTAACATAAAAAGAAGAAAATCCCTAGTAGCTTGGACGCTACAAACCCCCTTTAGATACAATGACTGTACTAACGCAAAGCCTATTTTGCTAAGTGGCTATAAATTATTTTAGTGGACATCCTAATTTGCAGCTATTTAAAGTACAGCAGAAGCCATCAAAAAAAAAAAGGGAAGTAATATTGGCTTTTTAAATGGGACCAAATATGTATACTTGACTCCCGCTAATAAGAGAACGACGTAAGCAAGTTCACAGATGTTCTTCAAACTGCAGGGGAGATAGTTTTTAAAATAACTCCATATGTCATCTTTTGAGCAGAGATATTGAATCGTTTTTTAGTCATTAGTCATGTTCGATGACTTAACATGCTCGGGGTCTAACGGTGTTGTAGTCACAGAGGATCAGGATTCCTATATGCCTCAGCCAAATAGCGAGCTTTTTTTAGCACAATACAGTCATAGACAGGAAAGGATAGGAAGATTCTTGACTTCTCATGGACATACAAAAGTTCAGCAGAAGGGCACTATTAAACACCACAAACGGTGAGTATTAGGATATTTGGGCTGATGGTGGCAGTTTCTAGAAAATTTTTATAAATCAGGATACTTGATCTCCTAGTCGTGAGAGTTTGACTGTAATCGCTATTCACAAGCCCTAAGTATCACAGCATACTTTCTCAGCCAAACGTTCTCTTATCTTACTAAGAAAACATGAATAATTCTTAGAGAGAAGTGTAAAGTGATCTTACAACAAAAACTCTTCCAGACAAATTGCAAAACACTTCATGTATGAATGTAAGAAGATTGTTAAGGAGTATATCATATAGCAAATAATTTTCTGTTTTCTCACCATGCTGTTTTACAGAGCCGCAGCCAGCTTCAGATTCACACTTTCTGGTCAGGCTGTGGGTGGTTTATTATTCTTTATGTGATTGTCACATCATCTATACTATTTTGCCTGAGTCCTGGTCTAGAAACAGACTACAAGCCAAAAGATATTATATTTTTACATGCGTTTGTTTGATTTTGAAATCATCCTTGATAGACCGCTGTCAATAGAGAAAATTGTAGTCCACAAGGCTCGGATTTTCTGAGGTCGGATTTCCAAACTGACAGTTTTGCAAAAAACTTGGAACATATTACGATTCTTTCTGCCATTTCCTGTTTGAGGAAAAGCGATGGATTATTTGTACGTATTCTATCAAATGGAAATGAGGAAATGTTCAAATACGGATTCAGATATGAATTTTAGAATCTCGTGCCCAGTATTTATACTCATCCTTTGTGTGGACGGTCACTCTATAGGAGGAGCATTCAGCAACAACTTAGCGAAAATTTAAACATGCGTCGATCTTACCGTTTGGAAAACTGAGTGTTAGGATTTATGGATCGATCTTTTTTTCCGATGATTACAGATCAGAAAACTGGTGTCCCATTCCATATCTAGAGGTTTTGATGTGATCTGCATTCAGAAACCGACATACAAACCTGTTTTTGCCATAAGTGTTACACCAAGAGTTATCGTGCCATGGCCCCAATTTTCCTTTAACTATTAAAAACAGACCAACAAAACATTCCTTTGTATGAATCTTATCAGAATGTCTATTTCCATAACGATGAGTTAATGGGCTGCCGATTTACATTTTCGTTTTTAGACAATTAATTTCAAGTCGGATCTGCTTGAAATACTCATCCATGTGGACAGGAGCCTTATGTTCACAAAACGCTGAATTTTTTGATACATTGGTTGTTTGGAGCGTTTCTCACGCCAAAACACCTACTAGAAACAACCCCAGGTCATTTAATTGATACTATGTAAAACCTCGTTTGTAGTACAAACACGACAATGATTTTATAATCTGTCTTGGAAGCGCTGAAAAAGAAATATCATGCCAATTCTTGAAGCGTGTTTTAGGCACGTTTTTCGGCATGTTTCTTGGTGCGTTTTTGGAGCGTTTTTCGGCAAGTTTTTTGACCTGGCTATTCATTTGTATGGGTGAAAACCTCATCAAAAACGCAGTGAGCATTGCCTCTAAAACCTCTTCTGAAGAAGCATGTTTCAGGGGCGAGGGGTTTTGGAACGGAGAACACGCATCACGCTCCAGAAAAACCTGCTTATAAAGAACATGTCAGAAATTCAGCCATGGTGATGAACATACCCTTGTACAGTGACATGAGTTCTTGGATGTTTGGTAAACAGGCTCTAAGGTATGGTTCAACAGCTGTATTTTGACCGCTGTTTTCCGAAGCCATTTTTCGGGAGCTATTGTCCTCTCCCCATCAACAGCAATCAAGAACATTCCTGAAACACGTCTTCTTCAGAAGAGTTTAAGATTTAGTATTTTAGACCAAGGTTTTCAAATGCCTGTTTTGTTCACATCCATCACAAATTAATAGCCAGGGCAAAAAACGCAGAGAAACGCGCCTAAAACACGCTTCAAGAATTGGCATGACACTGCTTTTACAGCCCAAATCAGCTTCCAAAGCAGCGCGTAAAAACCTTGTCGTGTGTGAACTATAACTCTGTTTTACATAGGGATCAATTAAATGAAGTTCAGGCGTTTTGGAGAGCGCCCTTGCTGCTTCTTTAGGGCATTGAAACGCTACCAAAAATCCCATGTTCGCAAAACAGTGTCCAAATAAGCTGTGTGAACATAAAGGGTTAAAGATGATCAGTCAGTTTTAAGATAAGGAACAGAGCAGGGAGTGAGTCAGCATTCTAGCCACTGCTACAGCCTTTGAAAGGAGACCGAGGTGGCCATAACTAGTGAAATGTCATGTTCATTGCAAAACGTAGGAGATATGGTCGCAAGTTATTCACATGACCATTGTTAAAATTAACTTGTCGGATACGATATTACATCGTCCAACATGGTTGTTATAATAACAAAGATGTCGGACTGTAGGTGAAAGCATGTTAATTAGGGTCATTATATTTACATCAGTGTTTACAGCCGAGAACAAATCCCACTTCATTCTATTGGTTATGGAAGCGGATCGTGTAATAAAAATCGCAATACAAGAATGTTGAGATGTGTTTTACATGAGGTTTTTAGCCATCCCCATTGATATCAATAGTAAATTTCCATGCTTTTTTCCATGAAATATAACCAAAGAATGTGCATGTTCTAAATTTTTATACAGCGAAAAACCGTGCAGCGAAAGTACTTCATATAACGCGTTTTTTTTTCTATTGAGGTCAATAGGAATGGTTTACTTTTGGTTTCAGACGAATATTTTAGGATTCCGACTTAAAAAATACTTGTATCTCGTGAGGGATAGTATCTAACGCCATGAATAAGTGAGAAGCAAAATAAAAAATGCAATGTGTATTGTTAATAGTCTTTTTCTTGCCTGACTCTGTTTAGATAAAGCTAGCCAATGAAACGAGAATACCCCTTTAAATATATGCGAGGATATGTGTCACACGGGCATTGTGACTCCGCGTTTACATAGTATCTTTTAGATAGCGTGTTTGGAATCCGGTCTGTTGGAGCCGCCAAACGGACCGAAACGTATCTAATAAAGAGCAATGTGATTTTACATTACTTTTAATATGAAACACGTATCGGCGTTCACACGAGTGATTGCTGATGTGTGTCTCATTGCGTCTTTCGGATCCGTTTCAGAACTGACTTCAATTCTTGCTCAAAAAAAATGCAGCGGGAGCCCTATTTTAAACTATAGGGTGTGATTCTGCTGCAGCCAAAATGCATCCAAACACGCAGCTGCGTGCTGGATGCATATTGAATCCGATCGCCGATGCAATTTTCGGCTCAAACACAGATCTAAAAATGCTGTGTTCGGCCCCTAACAGATCCATTTTCTCATTGGCCAATTGTGGTGATTATAATACTGCTGCATGTCTGACTGCTCTGCTCTTTAATGTTATTACGCCATAGTCCAATGTGGGGAAATCAATACATATATCAAGTACACCCGTCAGCTATAAGGTTAAAACCAAGAGAAGTAACATTGGCATGTCAAGATTTGGGATATATTAGGCAGCAAGTGAACAATTCGTTCTTCAAGTTGATGCATTAGAGGCAGAAAAAATGGACAAGTGTAACAAGGGCCAAATTGTGATGGCTAAACGACCTCTTCATGTGGACGACACATACTACCGACCTAAACATTTTTGCAGACCATATGAACTACTGTAGCATAAATTATTGAAAACGTTAATGTTGGCTATAATGGAAAGGTGCTTGAAATTGCCATTAATGAGCATGTAAGTATCAGAACTAGAACATGGAGCAATGAGAATTGGGTCTTTTTTTGATGGATCATTTTCTTTTTTTATCTTGTGTATGGCACCAGAATGCACTATGAGGCGAAGGCAGTGTAAGGGAACTTTCACATGACGGATTCCAAAAGCAGGGAATTCCAACAAGGAAAAAGACCACTTTATCTGAGGCAGATTTCTGCTCCTATACTTAGCGATAGTCAGTGCCTAAAACACCACAAGGGATTGACATGCGGTGAAAATACCAGTTTTTCTTTATTTGGGGTCAAATTTGAGGAGATAAGCCACTGAATCCCCATCCAATCCATGTCGAACATACCCTAATATTCCAAGCAATGTTTTGCTGGGAAACCTTGGGTCCTGGCATTCATGTGGAAGTTACTTTAATTTATAGCACCTACGGAAACATTTTAGTCAACCAAATACAGCACTTCATGACAATGATATTCCCTAAAGGCAGTGGCCTCTTTCAGAAGGATAATGCACCCTGCCGCACTGAATACCTTGTTCAGGAATGGCTTGACGAGCCTCTGTGGGATGTCCTAGAAAAACAAATCAGGCATATGGAGGTCCCACTTCAAACTTACTGGACCTAAAGAATCTTCTGGCATCTAGTACCAAGATATCAGCAGGACACCTTCATAGGTCTTGTGGCTAAATGGGTAATATCAATCGGGGGGAGGAGGTCTCTACACAAAATAAGGCAAGTGAATTTAATGTTATTGCTGAAAGGTGTAAAAAAGTGAAGGTATGTTTCCCCCGGCATTAGCGGCATTTTTAACTGGCGTGCTATACCCGGGGTTTTTGCAAGCACTTGCTGGCCAGACATGTCACTTTTTTTTACGTCTCAATGAGTGCTATGATTTTACCATATTTACAGTGCTTACTTCGGGCGTATTGCAGCGTAATTACGCCCAGAAGTACGCCCCACAAATATGCCATGTGAATATACCCTAAAGCTGCATCCCCACGGCAATGGACTAATGCCGGTCGGTTTATCCACTAGGGTCAGAAAACAATGTAAGTTCTAAACTCGGATGGTTTTAGCTCTCCCCATGTTCAAGCACTAGGTGGGCACTCTCCTAAAGAGTATAGTATTGCTGGAGAGAGATGACAGGAGGTGTAATGTGTCAATTGGCCCTATGCTAAATCTGGAAACACGGCCCCACTACATATGCGATTATATATACTAGTGTCGTCTTAAGTAGATCTTTTGGCTCGACAAGGACTGGGGTCGCTAAAGTAAAACTGCTACCTCTGCATCACTTGCTTGGGTAGTGCACTAGTATAATATATCTCCCCTAGTGTATTAATGTTTTTTTAAGAAGTCAAAGGTGTTCACTTTTCCATTGTAATATTCTGAGTTAAATAACACACTTTCTATCAAAGTCAATGGTTTGTCCATCACTCTTGCAGTGTGATAGATACTTGTTGTTCTAATAGTGGCCTGGAGTAGGGGCTCCCTCTGTGACATAAGTTGTTTGACACATGGGATGCTGGTTGTGATGACTGGGGAAGTCTTTTACTTTCTATCCTCTGCTGTAAAAGTGCTATGCATTTAATGTATTACTTAAAACTGTAAACTGATCTTGAGAGGGATACCCTGGATTAACTGTGCTTGCACCTTCCCTGTGCCTGTAAACTATGTTGGACAATAATTATTTTTCCTCGCATTCCAGATATTCCCCCTTCTTTCAATACTGCCAACACCCATTATTATTTACCCTGCACTTATGTATGTGTGTGCTATGTGTACTCTGGCACAGTAACTACTGTATATATATATGTGCGTGTGTGTCAGTCGCTGCTCTCAATTGCCTGTTGTGGGTGCGGAGTAAGCATGTTCACTTTATTAGGAATTACATGATGTAATGACCAACTACTTGGCATTTATATGTGAGGCGTTGCTGTTTTGTATTCTAGAACAGGAATCAGTAAAACTGTGTCCACTTAGTAGTCAACTAATATGTATTCACTACAGGTTGTGCTCAAAGTTTACATACCTGACAGAATTTTTGGCTTTCTTGCCTTTTTTTTTCTTTTTTTTTTTTTTAGTTGAATATGTATGATAACACCGAATAATATTTTCTTGTCTACTCATGTTGTGGTTGGGGTGACTGCACACATTTAGATTCGTCGCCAAACTTACTGTGGTTCTCGTTTGTTTAAATTATGATGATGACAACCAGGAAACATCAAATGACCCCGGATCAAGAGTACACATACTTGGTGATTGTGACTGATAAATAGCAAGAGGAAATTGACACAAAATGGGTTTGAATGGCTTCTAAAGGCAACATCTCGCCTCACCCTGTTAGCCTGTTTGCTTGTAACTTAGTGTGTGTGCATGTAAAAGCTGAGTGAGTTCTTGAGATTCCAGACAGGACTCTGGCATCTTTCATCAACACGCTTGACGTTTGTGGGATTGTGAATAATCATGGAGAAAGCCAAAGAATTGGCAACGGACCATACAGGAAAAGGTATTTGAACTGTGTATAAAACAGGAAAGGGTGGTACAAAAGATATCCAAGGGAATTGATAATTGTCAGTCAGCAGTGTTCAAAAAACTGTATTAACAAATGGAAAATCAGGGGGCTCTGTAAATGAACCAAACCACGCGTTCTGATTGACCAAACAAAATTTTGGCCACAACTACAGGATAATTGTTCGGGATGCAAAGAAAAACCAGAAATAACATCTCAGCTGAAATACAGGACCTCTCTGAAACACTAGTAGTTGCGGCTGTTTCAAGGATGCACAATAAGGAGGCCTTGAAGAAATATGGGCGCTGCCATGTCGAGTCTCCAGAAGAAAGCCATTACTGCACAAATGCACAAGTATCTCGCCACAATACAGCACAGAGACAGCTCGAAACTTCTGGAACAGAGTGACACGTGCTATTATTGAGTGATGATACGAATGTTTTGGGCCAGAACCATTATAAACCGTTACATTTGGTTAGGTGTCAACAAGGCCTATGATGAAAGGAACACATTCCTACTGTAAAGCAGGAGCGGTGGATCGCTAATGTTTTGCGGGAGTGTGTGAGCTACAAAGGCACAGGAAACTTGGTTTCAATTGTTGAAGGGACAGATGATGCGAGCATAGTTATCAGAACTAATGGAGGCACAATGTGCTCTATCAGCCCAGAGCTGCCACATGGGAGTCAGTACTTGGACGTGTTCCCACATGACTACGAGGCAAGCTGACCTGCCAATTGGCTACGAGCAGACAAAGTGGAGGTTCTGGAATGGCCTATCTCAGTTGTGATGACTCAATATCAATTGAGTCACCCCTTGGGAGATCTCATGTGCGCAGTACCTGCGAGACAGCCCAGGAATTTAAGGTAACTGGAGGCTTTTTGCCTAGAGAGATGGGCAGCTTTACCATCTGAGAAAATAAAAGCGGCCTCATGTCCACAATCTAACACAAAAGATCATTCAAGCTTTCATGGATGTTAGAGGGGGGCAATACACGGTTTGGGGTCCCCCCCTCTGCGCCCCCGTACCGCCTCCCCCCGGTATTAAGAACTGGGGTTTGTGGAAACTTTGATCAGGGTTCTTTTGATGTTGCTTTGGTTTTGTCCATTCAGCATTTTAGTCAACGAGATAAACACAAGTGAGTTTGACAATAAATGGCTTTCACCCAACCATCTGAACCATGCAGTGGGGAAAATCTTTTTTAATGTTATCATTCATATTCTCTGAAAAAAGGCAAGAAAGCAAAAATTCTGCTGGGGTATGTAAACGTTTGAGCACAACTGTATATCAAGACCATTAAAATCAATTGCATCAAACAGGGTGGGTTCGCACGTTGTTTTTGTTGCATTTTTTTCTGCCACATCAAAAAACACAAGTAATTAAAAAAAAGTGTGTGTTTGTTAACTAACTATCAAACGAAACGCATGCATTTTCTATATGCATTTTTTATATGCAACTGAGGAAAACGGAGATGGGGGATGCAGTTATAGCAACATGTGAACGACGCAGACCTTAGTGCCTGTGTCGAGTATTGGTATTGGAAGTGAAAGATCACAAAAATATATGCAGTGGTCCAAAAAAGCTGCATATCACGTAGTAGCTGCAACGGTTGAACTACCAATTCCATCAATAGCAATGTAATAAGAGCTGCAAGAAGCAAATCTCCTCCACAAAGGAAAGATGAATGATGGAAAGATTCGTGTTCAAAGTAATGGGGGGGGGGGGGGGGGGGGGGGACACCTGCATAGGTCCCCTCATTAGGAGGATAGGAGATACATGCGCGTATGGGTCTTTCTGCCGGCTGTCTCAAGCATGAGGACACAAAAAAACGCAGTGTGGGCACGCCTGCACCTGTTGATCCAATTGGCCCCGTCAAGATTCCAGGTCAGTTTTGGCCAATAGCCCACATGTTCATCTTCCATATCTAGTAACATTAATAATTAAACATCGGTTGAAGATGGACAATGTGGTTTTGCTAGGTGTGTGACCTGGGTTGCAGCAGTATCACATCGCCGTCGCGACCCCGCGTTTCTTGGCTAATCAGGCACACAGGCTGCAATACTGCACAGAGACGGTGCGTGCTATTCCTGACCGATAAGACAACGTAATTATTCACCAGTGGTGTAAAGGTCTATGCTAGTCCCCTCACTGTAAAATAAAGTATCAGGTATTCGCACAAGATTTGTCGCTGACTGAGGTAACACTCAAGGACGCCATTCAGTTTTTACAGATGTTTTGTAGGTTTTTTTGCAAATTTCAACAATTTTCATTGAAAAAATACCTACGATAACCGAATTTCAACATCTGTTTGTTTACAATCGCGATCCCAATGTGTGTGAACCTACCTTCAAATTCCAGAATTGTGGGATCGATGCTAGAACTGGAAATAGGCAGCTAACTTTAATTCCATTTATTATGATGCAGTCTATTATTTCCCCTTGGTAAATAGGTAGATTAGCAGCCATTTTCATGAAGCCCGGTAAATAGATATGCTTAAAATATGTATCGAGTTTGGCTAGGATGGGTTTCTGTGCGAGATAGACAAATATAAAACTCTAGCGTATGGGCCCATAGAGCTCAATAAGCGCTGCATATGGATCTGTGATACAACTGCCGTGTATGGATCACACCTAATATTAGTTACAGAGCATGTACGGGCTGGAGCTTGTACGCCAGCGGGGTAACTGCGAGGTGATGGGGTAGCAGTTGATACGAGGGCCCGGTGGCTCTGGGGGGAACCTCTCGGCCCGGGGGCAGCTGCTATCACTACTGCTACCCATCGGGGTGACGCTGCAGCTCCAGGGACCCCCGCGCGGCTGTGAAACACAACAAGTTCACTGTCAGCGGGTGCACGAGCTGCGGGGGCCAGGTCTGTGAAGCAAAGGGGGGGGGGGGGGGGGCGCCGCCGCCGGGCTGGCTTCCGACCCTTGGTGGTCACAGAGGAGATGTCTAACTTGTGATGACACGTCCGTGCGACGCGCGCCATACAATTAAATGAACGGCGGGGCATGGGAGAGCTGTGCGCTCCCTGCCCCTGCCGTTACATGCGACTCAGCAGGCAGTGCGGCCGGATAGTGAGTCATCGCGGCCCCCTGCGCGAGGTTCCTGTCACTCAGCCTCAAGCCTACTAAAGCAGCAGGCTTGGGGCTGGGAGAGGAGACAGACGCCGGTGGTAGCGCGGCCATGGTAAGTAATGGCTACGGGGTGCGGGGGGGGGGGGGGCCTAAAGAGGGAGGGAGACTATACTACAGGGGGGGTGGGGAAGTATACCTAGGCAGAGGGCTCTAAGGACAGGAGGGAGGCGATCATCTTATACCTACAGGGGGCTCCTCAAAGGGGGGGGAACTCATATCTACAGGGGGCCTCTTAAGCGGGGGGGGACTAGACCTACAGGCGGGCCTGCTAAAAGGCGCTTGTGGGTGAAGTATACTACAGGGTGGCTCTTAACGCAGGAGGACTATACCCGACAGGGGGCTCTTAAACAGGGGGGGAAGGAACTATACCTTACAGGGGGGGGTGGATACTATAATTACAGGGGGTCCTAAAGGGGGGGTCGAATATACGATACTACAGGTGAGCTCGGAGCTCTAAAGGGAGGGAGGGGAGAAACTATACCTAAGCGGGGCTGCTAATGGGGGGGTGAGTGGAACTATGCATAGCACAGGGGTCCGAAAGGGGTGGTGGAGGAGACTACGACCTATAGGGCAGCGCCTAATGCTTGGCGCGGGCGGGGGGGGGAACCGCATGTCCTTAAGGGGGGGCCCTTGAGGCGTGGGGGGTACTCGATGCCTACGTGGGGGGCCCTTGAGGGGGGGGGGGAAAATCTATACCTACAGGGGAGGGTCTAAAGGTGGGGAGGAGAACTATGCGCCTACAGTGGGGCTCTAAAGTGGGGGGGGGAACTATACCTACAGGGGCAGGGCCCTAAAGGAAGTGGGGTGGGGAGTGAACTATGACTACAGGGGCCCTAAATGGGGGGGGGAGAACTAGGCCTACAGGGGGGCCCTAAAGGGAGGGGGGATGAACTATGCCGTATAGGGAGCCCTAGATGCTTGGGGGTGGGGGGGAGAACTATGCCTACAGCAGGGTCTCAAATCTACAGGGGGGGATGTTTCTGCCTACAGGGGGGACTATGTCTGCTCCTAACAGGGGGCCTCTAGTTCTACAGGGGGGGCCTGTATTCTGCCCTACAAGGGGCGCTCTAATCTAAAGGGGGGGGGTGGAACTAATTCTGATACAAGGGGGCTCTAAATCTACGGGGGGGAAACTATTCTTGGCCTACAGGGGGGACTGTATTCTGCCTAAGGGGCCCTATTTCCACTAGTAATCTACAGGGGGGGACTTATTTCTGCCTACAAGAGGGGGGGCTTATTTTACAGGTGGGGGAGATGACATATTCTGCCTACTAGGGGTGGCCACTTAATCTACGGGGGGGGGGACTTTTCTGCCTACAACGGGGCACTAAATCTACTGAGGGCCCTATTCTACGCTACACGGGGGCCCCCGAGAGTCTCTACCTACCATAGGAACCTAAAGCTCTGCAGCGGGGGGCACAAAGCTGCCTACATCTTGTTCCCAAGCTAACCTATCGCTACTGCTCCGGTGGGTGCTAAGCTACCTAGCTACGCGCCGGGGGGCCCATTCGTACACTATATACCGAAGATGGGGGAGCCCCCCTCGCATTACCCTGGAGAGGGTAATTCTTTACCATTTGGGCCATTATTAAATGGGGAGTTTGTCAGACATGGGGGTGAGGGGGGCACTTGCTTGGGAAAAATGTTATTTAGAAAAAGTGAGGAGTCTCAGGTATTTGTGTTGTAAATTTACAGGGACGAGTGGTGGATGGAGCAAGTCATCATGGAGGGTCTGGACCGACATAGAGAGAGAGAAAGAGAGAAAGTGAACGGCCGCTCTCAAGACAAGTGCCACCAGTGAGGCCCTAAATGTAGAAGTAAAACTATTTGCCAATGCACCTGTATATTGGTATCTACCACTATAGGTCACCGGCGAGGCTGCCTGCACACCCCCCAGTTCCCACGCCCCCAGTCCCCCCGCCCGCAGCTGAAGGGTTGAGGCCGTGCACAGGGGGTATGCAGCACTTACCCCCATGTTTGGTGGTTAGTAAAACAGTGCTGCAGCATAGCCTGTGTACATAGAGTATATACCAGCTATAGTTTGGTCATCTTGCATTGCGGTATTATTGAGTCTTTGTGTACTGTGCAGTAAATAGTGCGCGCGCGTCGGTTCTCTATCAGTACATTTGTGGTCAAGATGTTCTGGCGGTTAGAGCATATATCAGGTTCACTATGTAATAGGGTTCATTAGAACTCGTTGGTCTTGGCTATCTGTGGAGCTTGCTGCGCAGGGTAGCGAGTATGATGGTGATATGTATGGTGAGGATCTTTACCCTTTGTATTTTCTGTCATTATTGAACAGCATGTCCTGGTAAATGTTTCCGGTGAGATGCAGGAGGTGGGGCGGGGGGGGGGTGGGCGGGGTTATGTAGAGGGTCCCATCCAAAAGTTTGCTTTGGGGCCCTGGCTTCTCTAGTTACGCCCCTGCCTAGGGCCCACCAGTTTAGTTAATTCTGGGGGCACACCCAATTGTATATATCTGTACATGCTTCTTAGGATATGTTCGCACAGTGGATCCAGATGTTGAAAATTTCAGCGGCAAATCGGTGTCGTGTCCTTGTCAGAAAATCCACGTCTGTACGCGTGGATTTCAGGCATGAATATAAAGCTGAATTTAATTTTTGGAAAAGAATTCAGCTCAGGAAAAATTGGTGTTGTGTGAACAACTACTCTGATTTTCCATAGGAAGTAATGTATCTGTTGGGTTTGTTGTCAGTGGATAATTGTCAGTGTTCCAAATCTGTTGTTTTGGAGAAATACTGGTTTAGGGGCTGTTTACCACGGCACATGGGACTCAAATACCACGGCTCATCGATCTTTAATCCCGGTTGCTGCACCGGCCCGCGATGCGGGGGCGGCAGGCACTTTTCTACCGGCGATCTAGCGGAGACAAGAGAAGAAGAAACTATGCCTGTCCCACTTCTCACTAGAAGATGTTCATATTCCGCATGTGCTACTGAGAAAAGAAGGCCGAAGACTCGGAACTGAATGTACATGGTTTTCGCGTTTTCATCGGGTTGGAAAATTGTTTTTCGGGAGTGGGGAATGCTGCTCGGATTTTTCCATTAAGGTCGCGTGATAAATTTGTATCTGCCTAGTTTGCAGTCGGTTTTCAAACCGAAAAGGTCTGAAAAACTGACCTTGCGGGACAACGGCCTGCTAGGGCTAACATCACGTGACAAGTAATTTACTCCATCTGATCCCTGCCAACTGAAATAAACCAAAGTTAGACATCGTTCCGGTTTTTAATCACTGTCACATCGTTGTTGGCATGTATGTCTTTATGGTTCGTGTTAGTCGTTACACCTTCCTTCAACAGGTCGTCCAGAAACGAGCCACGGGTATCTTCTATTTGGTGTGTGAAATCAGCTTAAAACCGCATACAAACTGTATTGGCCGATTTTTGTATACAAGGTTTTTACGCCACATCCTTCATAGTAAATTCTTTTCACTCCGGATTTCCACATCGGATCACTAAGGCCATGTGAAAATGAACATGTTTTAAGTTTCTCTTAAGACTCGAAAAACGATTCCGAAGATATGGCAATGTTGTATGGAACTGCAAGACGTGCTTATTATCATTGTCGGTCAATAGAATATTACTTTTGGTTTCTAAGCAGAAGTATATCACTCAGTTGGAACGCCCACAAGGATTCCAACTCAAGACAATTCACTCTTGTTCCGTCGTGGATATAAGCATTCGTCCTTGCCTCTTGCCTTTTTTCTCACACGCCTTTCTGTCTCTAACCAAGATCCTTCCAGGCTCCATGGGGGTTTTGCCCTGTTCTCCGTCTAACCTCAGTCAGAGACACTGGTGTATTAATAAGTGTCAGTTATGGCTTAATTAGAATTATTGCTTGGTAGAGGTAAAAGCAACAATATTCCAGTGCAAAGAGCAACTTTTCTCGCAGCGACAGGTGGTCAATAGATGATTTGTTGCAACTCCCTCTTCACCTGAAATTAAAGCCATTGCAGACTGGCTCTCTATACTGCAGAATACTCAGACTTACAAGACAAGGCTTGAGATTTAAGAGCTTAAGGTGAAAGAACAAACATGTTTTGTACAGAAGGAGAGGATAAAACAAGAAGAGGTCGGAAGATGGGTGTTTTTCGTTGTCTGTTTACTCTCAAGCCTGGAAAGAAATCCCTGAGTTACACAAGCATTGCATGCTGTAGCTTTCTCAGAAATAGCCGCCCCCAACAATAACTCGTATCTGAAAATCCCATGCACCACTGGACAATTCTTATGTGCGTTGCTAGTGCGCTGTTCACTTGTGTCGATTGGGAGGTTCTCTGGGAAGGCTGATCCGCCCCCTCTCTAGTGCATATCCCACATCTATCATAGACCAGAGCAGCAGGTTCACACTCTGGACCTCTCACCAAGAGCCAATCACACAACCACTTCATGGACCATTTAAGGAGCACTTTCCTCGTTCGCTTACAATCGGAGCCCTGCACAGGAGCTCTGCACGGTGCTTTGGTAAGTAGCTCCTCGCCCTGTGCAAATGGGAAATGAGAGACTTAGCCTTGTTGCCATCTGTGGGACAAACTCACAGTATGCACGCTCTTTGTGAGTTGGACCTTTCCCGCTCTTGATAACTACATAGCAAGTCTTGTGCACACAGCACAATCTGGCATATCAAGAAGATTTTTTATCTTGTGCCCTGGCACATCTTCTGATTAATGCCTTTTCTCTTCAGCTTTCAAGCCTTTTATACTCGTTCTCTGTGAGGCATCTCTATCGCAAAATTCACGCCTAAAATAATCAAAGCACAAATCTCGTCGCATAAAAATCCTACAGGAAGTGCCACAAATTGCCCTGGAGAGAATTCATCAGCTCCCGCCCCATTTTTTAAAATCCTACACTTAACAAGATAAACGCAGCTACTGCAAGTGCTCGTATACATAATGATGGAATTATGCTACATGGGAGATCTATCAAACAAACCCTTTATTTTATAGTGTTTATAGACCATGTACAATGTAACATCATCATCACATTTGGAGGAAGTAATCACTGGTTAGACAGTGGACCTTTGGCACACATTGTACTCTTAAATCCTGCCTCCCGAGCAGAGACCACAGCTGTACAACAAGAGAGGAGCAGTGGATGTTTGTATATACTCATCCACATGTAAGGGATAACTCAGCGTATGTATATCATGTGTGTGTGTGAGTGTAAGTATATTTAAAGCGGTATTCCTCGCCGAGTCATATTTTAGCTTAAAAGGGTGTTGTCTCACTACGAATCTTTTAACTCACTTAACCTCAGGTCTCGTAGGTTTCATTTGAACTCAGGGGCACATGTTTACTGTCTTTTTCTAGGCTGCTGTAGAAGCCAGGTCTGTAGTATAGAAACCAGCGCCATGAACAGCCGATCAAGACGAGATTGAACAGGTCGGTTTGTAGCTATAGAATACTGCCTGAGGAAAAGCTGATGCAGACCACACAAGAGGGGATACCTCTACATGTGGTAGGGACTCTCTGTGATGAATTCGCACCTATTGCAAACGTGACGTGTTGTTTACGACAACTTAAGCTTCCTTTGTGTAGAGCGAGGACAAAGAAAATAAGACCCCCCTTTTAAGGATGTCACAATGGGTTGCAATAATTAGCTCCTACCCTTGAAACTGTTTCTAATTTTCTTACGTGTTCAGCCAAAAACTTAATGTATTATTTATTGATATTGTATGTGATTAGAGCACCACAAAGTACAAGTATCTTGTGAAATTTAAAAGACAATGATACCACTTTATTCAAATTTGCAGAAAAAAAATGAAAAAAGTGTATTGTACATATGTATTGTTCAGGCTCCAGTACTTCTGGTACCCCCTAAATACCAATTCCCTTTGTAGTGACCAACTGCCTTTTCAGTAGATACGTGTTTGTGAAGGCCACAGAGGTTTGCTAGGGTATGTTCATGCAAAATACACCCCGCAAATACGGTAAAATTACTGGTAAATTACGGTCATACTTATTGGCGCGCAGTGTATGCCCGTAAAATAAAGTGACCTGTCCCTTCTTTCAGGCGCTTATGCGTCCAGAAGTAGAGAGCTGCCTCCCGTGAAAGTACATGCTGGCCAGTGCTTACTTTCAACAGTGCTAATGAAGGCTGCTTTTAGTATCATTTCTGGTAGTATTTTTTATTTAGTGTAATTTTCTATGTAAATCTTTCCTGGCATTTTTAAGTCTTAGGGTGTGTTCACATGGGGAAATTTCGGTACGCATTTGCGCTCTAATACGGGCGAGATGCATGCCGAAATTATGGTAATCCATAGTTCTCATAGGGAAATATGGATTACGCCTCCTCTCCCTCCTCGTACAATACGATCGTATTGCACGCACGAGGAGAAAAGTGACATGTCAATTACTTGAGTCGAATACACGCCGCGAGCAATGAATGTTAATGGGGCCGGCAGGCTGGTGGCCCCCCCGCGCCGGAGGATCAGCACGAGCTCCCGAAACACACGTTGTACTGTATGCGCCGCAGTACATCGTGTGAACATACCCTTATAGAAACGCCTTCCTTCAAGACCCCAATATACCAGTTAAGCCAATTTGCACTAGTCCAGTACCATCATTATAGTGTACAGTAATTAAAAACAGAAGTAATGCAAAATTAGATAAGAAATTTTAAACATATCAGAGTGTTTGACTTCTAGGATTCCCACTAGTGCCAAAACTATTTCCATGGAGATGGGCAAAAGCTGCACATAAAACTTAGTGAATGCTTTTTTCTCATCTATTTGAATGTGATTGGATATGTATGTATGCGTAAAGGGTTTTTACCATAAATTAAAATTGATGTGAGAAGCTTGCAAATTAAATAATAAACATTTTCACCATTCATCATTATTAAAAATTCTTTACCATTTTTGTATTAGCTGCTACCTTAGTGATCCATAGTATACAGCTCATCTTTAGGGGAGACGACCAGTGACACGAGCTCCTCAGTTGTGGCCGCACATGCTCAGACATCTCTCTCCTCTCAGGCAGCTACTGTCAGTCTCTTCCTTGCCTACTAATCACACACACTCATTCACTGTAGAGTTAGTGTTCAACTCTAGGTGCTGTCATTCTACTCCTGTCCTCTGTACTTCATAGTAATTAGTCAAACAGTACAAATAAATAAAAGGAGAAAAGAAACCTCAATCAGATATGTGCATTAAGAGGAAAAAAAAAGCAAAATACATGTTTGGTTCCTGCAGGGATTTGTCCCTAGGACCCCATGCTGAAAGGCAGAAGTGGTAACCGCTCAGCTACATTGCAGCTACTCATCGCTCTTTTTTTTTTTTTTTTTGTAAACGGACCTTTGTCTTCAAACAAATCATACACCTCCCCTCCCCTTTTGAACACACAAAGCTGAAGCAGGACAAACCAGGCATGAAATGCCTTTGTGGTTAAACTGTCTGTACTTATGAAATCTAGAGGTGTGCCTCATTGACAGGTCAGTAAATTAAAATATACAGTACCTCACAATTTTGTAAATATTGTATTATATCTTTTCATGGAACAACACTATAAACATCTGACACTTCGATACAATGTAAAGTTAATGTACAGCTTGTAAATTTGGTGAGCCCTCAAAATAACGTAACACACAGCCATTAATGTCTAAACCGCTGAAAACAAAAGTGAGTACACCTGTAAGTGAAAATGGACAAATTGTGGCCAATTTGCCACTTTCCCTTCACGGTGTCATGTGATTCATTAGTGTTACACGGTCTCAGATGTGAATGCAGAGCAGGTGTGTTAAAATTTGTGTTTTCGCTCCCACACTCTCTCATATTGGTCACTGAAAGTAACATGGCACCTCATGGCAAAGAACTGTCTGAGTATCAGAAAAAAAAAATTGTTGCTCTACAAAAAGATGACCTAGGCTGTAAGAAGAAGCCAACACCCTGAAACTGAGCTGCAGCACAGGGGTCAAGACCATACAGCGTTTTAACCACACGTTAATCTCAGAACAGGCTTTGCCATGGTCAACCAAAGAAGTTGAGTGCCCGTTCTCAGCATCATATCCAGAGATTGTCTTTTCAAAACAGACATATGAGTGCTGCCAGCATTGTTGCAGAAGTTAAAGGGGTGGGGGGAAAGCCCATCATTGATCAGACTGTATGCCACACACTGCATCTAATTGGTCTGCATGGGTGTCTTCCCAGAAGAAAGCCTCTTCTAAAGATGATGCACAAGAAAGCCTGCAAACAGTATTCTGAAGACAAGCAGACTAAGGACATAGATCATCATATCCTGTGGTCTGCTGAGACCAAGATAAACTTATTTGGCTCGGATGCTGTCAAGCATGTGTGGCAGCAACCAAGTGAGGAGTACAAAGACAAGTGTGCCTTGCCTACAGTCAAGCATGGTGGTAGGAGTGTCATGGTTTAGGGCTGCATGAATGCTGCCAGCTGTAGGAAGCTAAAGTTTAATTGAGGGAATTATAAATGCTAACCTATACTGTGACATACTGAGGCAGACCATGATCCTCTCCCTTAGGAAACTGCCCTGTATTCCAACATGATACACACCTCCAAGATGACCACTACCTTGCTAAAGAAAATGAGGGTAAAGGTGCTTGACTGGCCAAGAACGTCTCCAGACCTAAACCTTATTAAGCATCTGTGGGGCATCATCAAACAGAAGTTGGAGGAGCACAAGGTCTATAACATCCACCAGCTCCGTGATGTCATCATGGAGGAGTGGAAGAGGATTCCAGTTGCAGCCTGTGAAGCTTTTGTGAACTCAATGCCCAAGAGAGTTAAGGCCGTGCTGGAAGATAATGGTGGCCACACAAAATATTGGCACTTTGGGCACAACTTGTCCATTTTCACTTAGAGGTGTACTCACTAATACAATATTTACAAAAATGTGAGAGGTGTATTCACCTTTGTGAGATACAGTATTTTATTTCTTGGACAATCCCTTCAAGTGACTTCTACCTTGACCTCTGGTAAGAAAGACATGTCCGAGGACTTGCATAAGTGGGACAGAGTCACCAAATTGAGGGGGTAGTTCAGTAATAACTAGAGAAACCCATTTGTAAACAATTACCAGGTCTCCAGACCTAGTATAGAACAAGGTCACAAGACAACTGTATTTATAGTCACATCTGCTACCAAACCTAGTAGGACCTCATTGCAGGTTTGAGACTGCTCAGTAAACCATGACTATAGAGCCTTATGTATGAAAAAACTGTCTAAACCAAGACTGTCCTTGTTGCCCACAGCAACCAGTCAGAGCTTAGCTTTAATTTTCTCCAGAGCAGTGCAAGAAATGAAAGCTGAGCTCCGAATGGTTGCTACGGGCAACAAAGACAGTTTTCATCCATAAGGCCCATAGTTTTTCTTTTACGCTAAGTTTTAAAGAAACATCCCCTGATACTTCATTTCTGGACACAGTCCTTACAAAATGCACAATATTTGTACTAATTACTATTTTTCTTCACCTTCTCAGCTGAATGGTTCTCCAGTCCTTGCATGGGCAGATGGGTCACCATTTTTATTCTACAATGGGTGCATACATCTATAGATTCAGGGGGTTAGAGGTTAGTGTCTAATGAGACAAAGCTTAGAGCATGCAAGTATGTTTCACATGCCCGCGAGGGACGAAGAACGTCCCATGCATTTCTGCTCACAAACCATCATACCTATTTCTGTAAGTTAAGCCTCAGCAGCTCCCCCTCTGCTTGAATACTAACACCTTCCTTTGTGCTTTCTACAGAATTCTATCCATTTCATTACCAACAATAAGGATCCCACACAATCGTCACGGCGGTGGCTTTCAGCGTGAAATAGTATGTCGCGACGTGATCTTTTAATGATAGATTTCTTCTATCCTCAGAATGTGGGTATTCATAACAACGATAAAGACTAGTCAGCTCTGTAGTTACACAATTTATCATTCTTAGGCCATGTCTACACAGTGCTGGTTTTTGGTTGGATTTTTAAGTTTATTCAGTATTTTAGGATTCACAAAAATCCAACTGAAACTAGTGCCCATAGACTGTAATAGAAAATCCGAGCTGTAGTCTACAAAGCACGGATTTTCTGTTGTTGGATTTGTAAACCGCCGGGTTCCGTTGGAATATAGGACAAGTTCTATCTTCTGGTGGATTCTAATACAGTTCTATGTACTGGGCTGGCCAAAATCCGACCGCAGCTTGGGGCGCAAACCCGGCATGGCGATTGCAAAACATTGTCTGATTTTCTATGGCATTTTACAGTTAGCATTTAGTCATAGCCTTATGCTGGGAACTTGGTTGCTTGTCATTAATTTGCTTCAGAAGGCAGGGAGAATACCAAAAAGGTTGAGTACCAAATTAATAATGTAAATTGAATAAATTAATTCCAGATCCTCAGAAAAGCCACATTTTATAAAGGGTTTTATACATTAACCGGGTTGTAATTTACTAAATAAGGCTCACTCTTCATGTTAAAGGGGTTGTATCGCTACATTGATTCATCTTACCTCAGTCCTGTTTTCTTGGTTTCACTTTGAATTCAGGGGCGTGTTTACTGGATTCTACTAGGCTGCAGTAGAAGCCAGGTCTGTAGCTATAGTGACCAGCACTGGCAGCCTATCAGGAGAGATCAAACAGGTCTGTATTTATAGCGACTTGAGGAGCTGATGCAGCCCATACAAGAGGGGATATCTCAGAATACGTAGGACACTGTTAATGAACATATATTATAAGGTGACTTGTTTTTGCAAGATCTCTAACATAAAAATCAATCCTTGTAGTGAGACAAGCCCTTTAAGGCTGTGGGTGGTTCTACAGCAGTGATTGACATTTCAGCTCTGCTATACCTAGCTGAGTCTGTTACAGTGACATGAGTGCAGGAGGTTTGTAAACTGTAGTGCACAAGGCTACAGAGCTCTCAAGGGTTTAAGTTTGTCAGTAACATAAACAAGTTCCTGTGCTGCTGCTGCTAAGAGTCAGCAGGGAGTGACTTCACCATGGTCAGACTGGGCATCTGGAGCAATGATACGGTAGCAGAGAGAGGTGGTTGATAACCTGGAGAAACTTGTGTACACCTGCAGTAGATATAATCTTCTATCTCTGCTAAACAAAGCAACATCAGAATAGCAATGTATTTGGTAACATACTTTATTTACCTTTGCTTACATGCTTAAAGCGAATCATTGTGGTAAGAAATCCCCTTTAAAAACAGATAGAAATAAATGACGTTATGTAGAATAGTATTTAAAGATGCAATTCCATGAACTAATAAACATGGCACAGCAAGAGGACTGAGACCTACAGAAGTACTTGAGCAGGTTACTCTTGAACTGAACATACAGGGGAACGTGTATGAAAACTGTCTAGGTCTAAGACTTTTTATGTTACCAATAGCAACCAATTAAAGCGCCCCTTTCATTTCATATAGTGCTCTGAAAAATGAAAGGGGAACTCTGATTGGTTGCTATTGGCAACAAGAGTATTAGGTTTTATACATCTCCCCCATAAAGTCTTTGACTGGCCTTCAACACTCTAAAATTACAGAGCAGCTCATGAAACCACACCAAAGGGGCTTCTGCACTCGCACTGTGCTAGAGCTACCTTGAAGCTAACATGCGTAGAATGAGCATACGCTTCCAGAATGTCTAGACAGAATGTTCTGGCGAGCATGTGAAGTACCATGCAAACGTTCAAAACCAATCATTTTTTAATGTCGGAAAAAATAGAGTACCAAATACATTTTGAAGTGGTCGGGCACCATTGCTCAGCTGTATAATATGGAGATGCCTTGTGGTTACATATGTTGCTTGTGGTATTGCAGCTTGGCTCCATTTACTGCAATAGAGCGGAGCGGCAACGCCATGCACAACTCCTGGACAGGCTTGGTGCTGTTTTTGGATGAAAGAAGTGGACACAGACCGCAAATGGCCTCTTTTCAAAAACCGTATATAAGCCCCTTGTTATCATGATAGAGCACCCCCTTGTGTCTAACAATCTACCAGTGATTGTCAAGCATGAAATCTATGAGGTTAGTATTGGATTCCATCAAAAAGTTCACACAACGTATCTATACTGCTATTTGTCATCATACAGGGTGATTTAAGGGGTACGTGGTGGCCGACAGCCTGATTTTGCTTAGAAAACGGCATTGTTACCTAAAAATGTGTGCCCCTTGCCTGCTGCGTGTGGCTGTATTTTGGTTACATGGGCAGCACAGGCACAGCTACTGTATTCAGTCAGTGCCTAGGACAGCATGGGCTGTAAGTGCAGTCCTGATCCTAAAGCATACAGTATATATGTTATACATACACCTATATTATTTATATATGTATAAATAAATGAGCCTCCAATATTATCAATATTTTAGTCATCTCTATGAAACAGCCTGACCTACACTTAACACAACCTCCGACCATCGCCTTGAAGTTTATTGGCAGTTTAGTAGACAACAGAAAACAATACAACATGTTCGTATGTGACTAACGCTGTTCGGTAAAAGAGGGCTCATTATTTACCAAAACCTTATTAGTTAGTTAAAATAGTAAGTTAGTAGGAGCATCCTTATTTTATGTAATTGCTAATACTGAGAACAGAGGGAAATGAGTTTCAGTTGCAGACGCCATGTAGTATTAAGCTCATAGTTGGCAACTTTTGAAAATGAAAAAGCAGGAGATCTTAGTGGGCGGCGCGCGTAGTGCGCCGCGACAAAAATTTGCATGGACACGCCCATCTTGTCTATATGCCACACCCCTTCAAAGAGCCACACCCACTCCACCTAACTGCATAACGGCTTTGGAAGAAAGCCAGGTAGAACCCTTATAGCCAGGTAGTAGCCCCCATAACCAGGTAGTGCCCTTACAGGCCGGTAGATGCCCCTTGTAGCCAAGTAGATGCCCCCTCTGTAGCAGGTAGAGACTACAATTTGTAGCCCCTTTAGGTAGATGCCCCCGTTCCTCCTTTGTTAGCCAGGTAGGTAGCCCCCTTTTGCCAGGTATGCCCATTGTTTGCCGGTAGTGCCCCATTGTTTGCCAGGTAGTGCCCCCATTGTTTGCCAGGTAGTGCCCCCATTGTTGCCAGGTAGTCAGGCCAGTACCCCCATTGTTTGGCCAGCGTAGTGCCCCCAGGTTGTTTGGACCATGTGAGAGGCCCCCATTGTTTGCCAGGTAGTGCCCCCATTGTTGTAGCCAGGTAGTGCCCCCATTGTTTGCCAGGTAGTGCCCCCATTGTTTGCCAGGTATAGCCCCCTAAAGCTAATAAAAATAAAATAATAAATCCACTCACCTTACCAGGCTCCTGCAGCGCGGCCGCTCCTGCCCGATCTCCTCAGCGACGCAGGGAAGTGAGAGCAGCCGCGCGTCACTTCCCCTGCGCCGCTGACCTGTATGTAGAGCGCGCACAGGTGCCGGACATACAAGGGGAGGAGGGAGCGCTCCCTCCTGCCTCCTCCCTGCACAGTGACACGCACCGGGCGGATGAGCGGACGCTGCGGCCGCTTCACCCGCCTGTAGGAGGCTGGCGGCGCAAGAGTAGCGCTCCAGCGCTACTCGTGCGCCGCGGTAATTTGAAGGACCCCCGCCGCCTGCAGGCGGCGGGAGGAATGCCATCTCCCCCGAGAGGGCGGGGGGGGACCCCAAATAGCGGGACCCCCCCGCCAAAAACGGGAGCGTTGGCATGTATGATTAAGCTGAATGGGTGGCCTAACCTCAGATATTCTAGCTTGACCCTGTAACCTCCCTAAATCACTGTTTAGATCTGGTAAACAATTTTCCTTTTAAGTCAAGCCTCAAAAGTTATAAGTTTTCATGGAGGTAATAAGTTCTTATTGGCTAAACAAGAAAACCACAGACAATGAGAAATATTTCATGTATTGCAGTAAGAATGGAGCACAAAAGTTCAGTAAAGGAAGAACACATGGTGTGTGGGATATTTCATATTTAGCCCATGAAAGATGATTTCATGGGGACAGTATGAAGGTTTGAGTGCATATGGGTGAAATTCCAGTAATTTTTACAGATGTCCCAGATTTGTTCTCGGTTCTTTCCTTATAACTCATGTGTACTCTTTGCATGTTAGATATGAACTCAAGAAAAAAGACAAAGAGTGATGACACCTGGCTATAAATGCGGGCTTTTACACTGTTGGAAGTCTAATAATATTTAGTAGTCACTGTACACATTACTCCCTTTACAGTGATACTATATAGATATCTGTGTCTATTGAAACAAAATGGGGATCTGGTCTATAGCAAAAATACAAGTGGGAAACCCATGTTCGATCAAGACACCAAACCAGTCGATCACCAGTCAGGTAAAACCAAATTTTGCATATACTGAGAAAGGCGACATAATCCACTTGGGAGTCCCATGTTTCATTTTTGTAATATCCTAGCTATCTGGGAAGGATTCCTCCACCTATAGGCTAAACTGAAGAGATGCATTGGTACAGTTATTTATTTTTTTTTTTTTACAAAAGAGAAAGGCCATTAGTAGAGCTATAGTTTTAATGGTCTGCGAAAAACAAGCCTGAATCCAGCTAACTTCATAATTAATTAGCATAAAACAATAGATAATATGATCCAAATAGACAGATAACAGTAAGGGCTAGAAAATCAGGGAGACATGAGTTTACAAAATCAGACCCTATCAAAATTTTTCTTTTCATGAATTGACAAGCAATATGTGACTATTATATATTTTAATTTTTTTTTTTTTTATTAGGGGATTGATTATTTTTAGATCATTTTCTAAAGTTCATACATTAATCTCTCTGACTTCCCTTCAGTGAGCTCTAATAACAGCTGTAAGAGGATTGGTTGATGGTCCTTCTTTCCAGCTTGAGAAGTAAAATTATCATCAGCAACAACCTGATAAGTTTGAAAAAAAACCTCTCATCAGTGTAGAAAAAAAGATTATCCTATTTTCTTTTTATGTATTGCTTTTCCACTAGTATAATCTTATCTATCCCTGTGGAGAGAACAACAATCATGTCATTACCTACTATTTGTAACAAGACTATAGAGAGATAGGTAGCCGCTGAAGTAAAGCGAGATTAGTCTACTCTGCCATGCAAAGCTTACTTTCACAGCTAGAGAAGGACAGTATTTTCTATGTAATGATTAATTGCATAGGACTGCCGAAATAAAAAAATATTGCCAGGAATTCTAAAAAATAGTTTTCCAGGAATATTGGTTTTAACAAAAATACTCTTTGCTGATGGCAATGTCCCTTTACGGGAGTTATACTGTTTAAAGCAGTGCCACAACTGTCCACAGGTTGTGTGTAGTGTTGTAGCTGAAAGGGGCTCAAGTGCAACACCCCACATAACCTGTAACAGATGTGGTGTCTTTTTGGAGGAAGGCACCCATGTTTTTCTAATTCTGGTCAAGCCCTGTTGTCAACTTGGATACTCTGAGATATATTCACTGTATTTGACATCGCCTTCAGAATCCTAATGCTACATAGGGGTTTTAAAGTACCTAGTACAGGTTTGTGCATTTTGGACAATTCCTGTTAGAACAATAAGCTCATCGCAGTAGGGACGTCAGAGATCAGTAGTAATCCACTGAGGAACCTATGCAGCAGGTGGTCAAGCATGAAGCTATGCCTAAACATGTCCGCTAAAACTCATTTCTCGAGTCTTGAAAGTGTTAAAAAATAATTTCAGTGTTTGGAACAGAGTATACGGTGAACAGCCATCAAACAGATAATAGATGGGAACGTGGATGATACAGCACACACTATGGTAAAGACTTTTCTCTTGCCTTTTACACATACAGTATATACATATACCTACATATACATTTTATCCAGAGATCACCGAGATTGTGTCTACATCTACAGTTAAACAACGCAGCTAAAAGAAGGGTTCCACATGCCAAGTCATATTACAGTTCTTCCTAAACCCTCATCTGGAAAAGTAATAGCTTGACCTAGACCGCAGTCATGTTTCCATATATATCATGACTGAATCTTCACCAATGATGCATCTACTGTGGTAAGAAAAATAGAATAGACTGTCTGGTGGGCAGAAGATTAATCTGTTTAATACTAGGACACAGCTATCACATAGATCAAAGTATACAATCTAATAGGCAGCAGCTATTATTCTAAGCAAGCTTACACCAAACTTGTGTTGGCCTGGCTTCTAGAAGAACAGCTTGGTTCAGTTTTACTGGGATTTTTGTGAGATATAAAATTGTGATATGTATATACAGTAGAAAATAATTTGCTATTGCTATAAAATGGTGTAACACATTATAGCTCTCTAGGAATTAAACAGTAATGGCCCATCTCTAGGATCATCCATCAATGTTTGAGGTCCTCCCCATTGAGCACAATAAAGTCTCCTTAACATTCTGGTGCCCAAGGCAAATAGGGCAAGTAGCACCCCTCCTTCAACTCAGAAAATGTAAAAGCCTGACAGGGTGCCTGTAACTGCACCCACTCCACCAAGGTGAGATGGGAGAAAAAACACAACTGTGCCATTCTTTGGAGGTGCAGTGTAAGTAACATATTATCTTTATTATGCGATTGCATTGTGAGGGAGCTGTTCAGGAAGTGGTAGCTGATGTTCCCTTCCTTCATAACTGCCCAGATGCCACGGTTGTATTGACCATGGCATCTAGCTAACAGCTGGCACCCATGGTGTATGCTCAGTACATCCTTGCCCCCAACTCCTGATAGGCATGATGTGGTCCCTTAGGCGGTCGCCTACCTCTGCCTATCCATTGTCCTGGCCCTGCCTGTTGATATCAGCAGCTGTAAAGAGCTGAAGTACAGAGCTCAGCTGTCCATCCTGACCAGCCATTTCATCTGGAAAGCTATCCGCCACAAAAAGTA
Organism: Phyllomedusa bahiana; assembly: GCA_025379985.1. Lineage (NCBI taxonomy): Eukaryota > Metazoa > Chordata > Amphibia > Anura > Hylidae > Phyllomedusa > Phyllomedusa bahiana. Next base: position 6,981 of record JAODAL010010058.1, on the reverse strand, counting down.
AAGCAACCAATATCTTTATGTACAAAAAGTAGAAATAAAGCATCTTGTGCCTTTTTGTGTTGGTTACTAACTCACTGGAAATCTGAATTCAGAACAAGTTATTGTAGAAACCTCAGTTTGTTAAACAGGACAAAAAAAATCATGATCACTAAAAATAAAGTAGAAGGGGGCAAGGTAAGTGATCACTGGACAGCAGGGACCACACTGTATTCAGTGGTATAAAAGCCATTGAACCATGACTACAGTTTAACACCCAGCTTTGTCTTCTGTATTTAAGAAGGCCAGATTCACACTGTATTTAGTAAACCATATTCACATAATCATATCTCATCCAGTTGAAATGCTTTTAAAGCAACAAAGTCCTTTTTTTTAAAAGGATCTATTTGTATCCATTTCAAAATGTGTAGCATTCAGTTACATAGTTAGTACGGTTGAAAAAAGACACGTGTCCATCAAGCTCAACCAAGGGTGATAAAATGTGGTTGAAGGGAGGGAGACAAGGATTTTAAGCCCAGCCTCTCCACTGGTTAATGCCCTGGAACCCACAAGGCAAGAACCAATCTGCTCCAGGGGAGACCCCATCTCTGACCACAGAACCGTCACCAGCCAGGATCCAGAATTTTACATAGCTACATACGCATTAATATTTTTCAGTTTCAGGTAGTTATCTAAGGCTGTGTTCACACGGCTAATTGCAGGACGTACAGTACGCCCCGCAATTATGCCAGGTGTTCGGGAGCCCACCGGCCCCATAAACGGTCATCACTCGCGGCGTGTACAATTTTCTCCCCGCACATACAATACGATTGTATTGTATGAGTGGGGAGAGGAGGCGTAATCCATAGTTCTCTATAAGAACTGTGGATTACCGTAATGACTGGGGCGCTCGTATTAGAGCGCAGTACGCTCTCAATACATGGCGAAATGTGTCCCAAAATAAGTCGTTTGAACATAGCCTAAGCCTTTCTTGAAACATAGACTTGCACTGTGAAAATATAGGGATCCATCATTATTAATTTGCTCAGTTGAATACAAAAAAAAAAAAAAACAGTCATGTCCTGGTGAATTAAAAAGAAATCCTGTAAGAAACTTGTCGAGTGGAGGACAACGGATACTTTCAACCACAACAGAAACCTCAGTGAAAATCTTTAGATCTGTTAACCAATCTGCTTTGAAAAGGATAGTCAAATGTAATGTGAACAGGCTCTTAGAGCAGGACAATGGAGGGAACTCAAATTCTTCACTCCTTACTTGCAGATACTGGATGAAGAGTCCAGGGGTAATTTCTGACACCCTGTATCAGTAACTGAAGGTTAATATACGGTAATGGTCTTTTAGTAAGAACAATCTATTAAGGGTTTGCTTACAATGGTTAAACTTGCTCTAAATCAAATCTCTTAAATATGAATGTATTATTAATGGGATCATACAGTACTTAACAACATGATATGTCACTAAAACCTTGCTAATAATAAACCTTGCCATTCTTTTCAGGTCATCCAGGACTGTCGTGCTTTATAAAGATCTTGATGCATGACACAATTACTCATTACTGTGGACAGGAAATCATAATGGAAATTTACAGGGTGCCCTATGGACCCTCATTGCTATTTTCCATTAAAACAAATGTTTTCCTTTTGCTCTTTTTAAGAGGAAAATAATAAGTCCCTGGATCCAAGCCATACGCGGGCAATATATCCTCCAAAGGGATCATAAACACCAGGTTCCTAAATGTACGGCATGAGAATAGATAGGCAAAATGCCAGCTACTCAAGAACTCATTGAGTTTATGACATGTGTCCTGTCCAGGAACTACTTCTCTGGATTTTTTACTGTCAAAATGTATTTGACAGATAACAAAGTTCTCTCAGTTAATGAGAAGAAATTTGTTTTATGGAATAACTAAGCTTGTGGTTTCAGCTCTGCCTTCTAAAGTGTAGACTAGTGGTTGACACAGTGCCTTTGGATTGAAAGCAAAAGCAAGACTTGAACCCAATGTGACTTAGAAAACATTAGAGGGCTGTACAGGAGTAATGAGAGGCCAAATATATAGGCATCGTAGGCCTAGTCTGCTGTAATCAATTCAATTTTATGTATTAGGATTGCCGATCTTCAGAATAGCGAGCAGCCATTGTTTTCACTTGTGCCATGCTATGTTTGACCACTTCTGCCTTGTGCTCTAGTGGAACAGTTGGCAGTTTGGTTTGGTTATGATGTTTTATCTCTGTCTGTATAAAAATACTAATTTCCAAGACACCATATGGGCCTTATGTATGAAAACTGTCTAAGGTTAGGAGCCTTAGGCTATGTCTACACTGCATCGGACAAAAAACGGCCCAAAAGCGGCCGTTTTTTTTTTTTTTTAAGGGCTGCGGTTTTTGTCACGCTTTGTACAAAAGCCGCGGTCGCTTCTCATTTTCCTGACGTCGCCCATACAATTGTATTGTAAGGGAAGACAGCAAGAAAACGAGAAGCGCCAGCGTATTATACAACATGTTGTATAATACGCCGGTACCGAAAGACGGGCAGAGAAAAGACGAGTTTTGGAGACTGCAGCTTGTCTTTCCAATTGCCATCTATGGGGCCGCAGGAATGATCGTATCTTTGCCGCTTTTAAAAAATGAAAAGCGCCGAAGATACAATCGTTTTCCTAAGCAGTGTAGACATAGCCTTACAAATGAAAACTGTCTAGGAGTAAGACTGTCTTTGTTTCCCATAGAAATCAATCAGAGCTCAGCTTTCATTTCATATTGTGCACTGGAAAAAATAAAAGCTGAGCTCTGATTGGTTTCTACGGGCAACAAAGACAGTCTTACTCTTAGACAGTTTTCATACAAAAGGCCTATTGTAATGTTCCTATTCCATTCCTGTAGGAAGGGCTATATAGGAATGTGAAATGGGTGGTATACGTGTTTGCAACTCAAGGATAGGGCACGGTACTCGATATTCAATGGGTGGAACAATTAAACATAAGGATATAGGCAAGCAAATTGCTTAGATAACAAAATATCTGAAACATTTTCTGAGTTTTAACATCAGGAAATGTGTGAAGAATAACTCCCCACGTCTGCATATTTGTGAATACTTAGAATTGTTGTCTGCTGATTGAGGAAATAAGCTGCAAATAGTTATGACAACTAGACCCAGTGCATGCCAAATCATTAGTAAACCACTTACGGACTACATATTTCTACAGGGAAAATAGTAATCTTATTTGCAGATTTACTGTAGGATTCTTTAAAGCTTAGGGATACTGCCAGATAGCGTTATAGCTAAGCCCGGCTGCCGATTAATTTATTGGGAACAATCTAAACCTACTTCTTTAGGTATTTCTATCCAATAAGCCAATAAAGATGAAATCATAGGAATGATGGCAAAATAGTACTTTTTCTTAGTAGGACTTGTTACATCTGTTGAGACGTATGCAGTGTTTGGGCATATCCCCACGGCACGGGTTTGCGGCTGGTTTTTCACACGGTTTGCGGTTTTGCAGACCGTCTGAAAAACCGGCCGTAAACTAACACAATGGGCTTCTATAGAAAACCCGTGCAGCAATCCCCACTGCACGAGTTTTCTGCCCGCCGCTTTTTCAGACCACCGGCCACCCAAAAAACATTCTACATGCTCATTATTCTGTCCGGTTTATGAACAGGTAAATGGAAAGGGGGAGGGCTTTTCACCGCTCATCGCGGAGAAAAGTGGTCCCTCCCCGCCGCCGTGGGGACCGACCGGTATTTGTCCATTGCCGTATGAACGGCCCCTTTGGGTTAACTGCCTAACATTAGTACACAATTGCCTCAAACATGCAGCAGGTTTTATAGAAGAAACCTACTAGAACAATGTGCAAAGCTATACCTTGAGTATCCCAGTCTCCAGTGCAATCCTTTCACATTTTAATTCAGGTTTACCCACATAAAAAAAATTGTAAGAAAATAGGAAACCATCTTCATACAAACACTACGTAAGCACCAAGCATACATGACAGTTTTATACCTCTTTAACCTTTTCCTATCCCCTTGTCAAGTGGGTTTAAAATTTTTTTAAAAAAAAAGGGCCATTCCAATCCTATTCAAGTGCCATGTGACCCCCTTTCCCCGTTTCCGTAGGGGGCCCCCTAGTTATTTGGTATGTAATGAAAAAGGGTTAGCCAGCGTCCTTGCCGACGCTTCTTCCCTAATTTAGAAAGGGATGGGGGTTTAAGGGTATGTTTCAAAAAGGGCGTGTTGGGTTCAGTGTGAACACCCCCAACTTTTAAGCCCCGCATTTTGGGGGAAATCCGTCTTTTGGGGAACCCCAAACAAACCCATCTAACAAATACAAGGGGAAATTTACATTGTTTTTATTTTGAAACACGCATCACGTTCACCCGATTATCCCCCGTTGCGTGTCTCCGCATCTTAACCCAACCGTTCCAAGAAATTGACATTTTCAATTTTTGGTCCAAAATTTTGCAACAGGAGCCCAATAAAAAAAACCCCCCCAATTTGGGCAATCCGGGCGCATCCAAAAAGCATCCAAACATCAGCAGAGTTGGAAAAGTGTTGAACCCTTTTTTATTCCGATTGGCAATTTTTTTTTTGGTTGCGTTTTTTGGGGATACAACATGGATCCAAAATCAGATCCAAAAACGCTGTGTGAACGTTCTGGCAGATTCTGCAACAAGATACATTTCTGTATTTGAGCTTTACTACAGCAATGAAACTACTCCGAGTCTGATACACCCTGATTTACCATTTACATCACGAGTCATATTGCAACTTATGCAGCAACTTTTTCAGAAGCTGGGGGCCCGGGATCCCAACTAAAAACTATCAATTTTTTACACTGGTTTACTACTTGCCCTAAAGAAACGCTGAAACTTTTTTTTCATACCACTGGAACTGGGGAAAAAGAACCAGAAAAGGGTTTTCCCTCTGGAATTAAAGCGGACAATGAAATTGAAAAACAAGAATTTGCTTTTACATAATTCATCCCAAAATGTCTTTACGTTGTGTTGGCAAGATAAGCGTAAAAACCCTGATTTTGGGGAACTTGGCTGAAGAAAATTTTGATACTGGCAAATGTGAAATTTGATTTTTCAGGCTCCCCAACATGGGGGAAGGCCCTAACCCTTTTTCCCCCGGGCCGGCTCTAGGGAAATTTGAATTAGGTGGTGTAAGTTTTAATCCCTGCCAAGAAAAAAAGGGAAAAGGCACCAAATGGCCTACAAAAAGGTAATCCCTTTCCCCTTGAAATTTAAAATGGCCCCACAAATCCCTTTCCATTACATTTTCTAGATACAACTAAATCCATGGGGACAAACTACTTTTTCCCCAACCATTTTGGAATAATTTTTAAAACCCAAAACCATATCCCAGAGGGGTTTCTACCCCTGCAGTGAAAGAACCCCAGCACCGCCGGCTTTCCCAAAAGTAGGGAATGCCACCCTGAAGAAATTGGCTTTTAAAACGGGAAACAAATTTTCCACTTTTTTTTTAAAAGGGTTTTCCCAAAATTTCTAAAATTCATCCCCTCCTGCATCCAACTCTTTACCTGTGGCTCAGAAGCGGGTGTGTGTGGATTTTGGGTTTGGAATTTCATATCATGTGACCCAGCAGGCTGACATCCCAGGCCCTTTCCTCCCCCTTTAATCAAAGAAAAGGGCCTTTTTTTTTATAAATTGCAAGTAGCTACAATTTTGCTCGGGAAAAAAAAATTTTCCTCCCAACAAAAGGGGCCTTGTTTCCCAAAACCCTCAGGAACCAAACCCTTGGGGGTTTTATTTTTCTTTAAACCAAAAAACATACCGATTTAGGGGTTTTTTTTTTTTTAATTTAAATTTCACTGTTTTTACTAATTACTAAGGAGTACAGAGGACGGAGTAGAATGACAAACCCCCCTGGGGTTTAAAAAACCAGTAAACTGCCGAAAAGGGGGAAATGATTTCCCGAGCAAAGTGGGGAACCCGGACTGGAAAGCTCTCAGCCCGGTCTAACCTCTGGAGCAACGAAAAAAAATGGATCACAAAGGGCAGCTAAAAAAAAAAACGGTTTCCCGAATTTTTAAAAAAAAGATTAATGGTTTAAAAATTTCATTTTTTAATTTACAAACTTCCCAAAAGTAAATTTTTTTTTTGTGGGAAAACCCCCTTTTTTAACCCTTTCCTACTTTCAAACTTGGGACATCCTAAAAAACTGCATCAAAATGGCACGTGGAAAAGCACCATAAATACTTTCTGCCAATATATCGTGCAACATGCGCAATCTGTGAACTCCTGGAGAAAACAGTTGTTCTAATTACTGTTCCCAAAGGAAATCATTTCCATCGGCTGCATTAAATATCTTCTTTAGGGCCCAAAAACAGGTTTGGAAGGGTTAAATTTTAAACCCGACCAAAAAAATTGGTTTTTTAACGATTGACATAAGGGTGGGGTAGGCAATATTAGGGGACAGGAGGAAACACCCTGGAAAAAATTTAAAAGGGGCAGCCGCCATGAAAAAAAAAAGTTTTAATCAAGCAAATCAGTGAAACAACAGATTATAAAGCATACGAATGCCAAAAGGAGTTTCTTCGTGGAGAAAATGCAGACACTTCACTACTTTCTGTATACTCTGGACATGTTCAATAAGCAAAGAATTACCAACAACAAAAAAAATGGTTTTGCCCAAAAATTTTTTCCTGAACAAAAACCCAAAAAATAAATATACTTTAAAGACCTATAGGGCTGGGGGCAAGTAAATATGGGCTGTCCCTGCCCCGGGTAAAAGAAGTTTATGAAAAAATCTTCCCTTGTTTAGATGACCTTCAGTAAGCACAATGAGGGTTTTTCTGACGATATACAGAGATATGGGCCATTGTCGGATGAAAGAACACGAGGGTTGGAAAATTTTTGGGAAAATTACAGCTAAAAAGGCAAAGATTAAATAAATTTAGCAAACGTCAAATGCAATAGGTTTCCTAGAAAACAAGGGGGTTTTGCCTATTTCACTTAGGTAGGGGCCC
>JAODAL010010057.1:0-107222 GCA_025379985.1 Phyllomedusa bahiana | reverse complement strand
TGTTTTTGGGGAAAGGGAACCCCAACACTGCACATCATCCTGAACACATAATCGCCACCGCATGGTGGTGGCAGCATCATGCTGTGGGGATGCTTTGCTGTAGCAGGAACTGTTAAGCTGCTCCGAGTTGATGGGAAGATAAATGGAGCTGGAGGAAAATTTGTTAGAGGCTACAAAAGACTTGGGACTGGGATGTAGGTAGCAGGACAACGACCCTAGACATACAGCCAAAGCTACACTGGAATGGTTCAAATCAAAGCACATTCATGTGTTAAAATGGCTCTGTCACAGTCCAGACCTAAATCCTATTGAGAATCCATGGCAGGACTTGAAAATTGCTGTTCATGAAACAATCTAATTGAGCTAGAGCTGTTCTACAAAGAAGAATGGTTAAAAATCCCATTTTCTAGATGTGCAAAGCTGGTAGAGACATCGGCAAGAGACTTGAAGCTATCATTGCAGCTAAATGTGATCCTACAAAGTAATGACCGTTGGTGCCGTACGTCGTGATGCTACAATCCTAAACATCAATAGGATAAGTATAAGTATTGTGTGACTTCACCAAATTACTCTGTATGCGCTGGGATACACACCAAGTTTCATGTGGACTGGGATGATCCACCGGTTTCTAGCAGTGCACAGCGTGACCTACATCATCCTGCGCATGCGCAGACAAATGCAGTAGACACTGGCATGTGTATCGACCAAGGATATTCCAGGTGTAATTACCTGCACCTTGGAGAAAAAAAAATTTAAGGGGTAGTTACTTTTGATATGGAGGATATATTTTTGAGCTCTTTTCAAGGGGACAGATGGCCCTGCATTTTTATATCATGTGGTGATTCTTCAGAGATATCCTACACCAGTGAATTCGTTCTTTTCCCCTAATGAACCCTTGGATATCCCAGGGAGGGAAATGCATCAGAATATAGGAGGAAATTAATAATCAGATTGTATATATTCGGATATTTATTATATAAATGTATCAAAATATATGGTATATAATTTCGATAGGAAATACATAGGCTTATAGGGTGAGCAACCGATAGGTGGAGCCGCCCTTATTGGGCGATTACTATGCTTCCAGGAAGGAAGATATAGGGAGAAGTAGGGGCAGTTTGGTGTCTGACCCCATAGAAGTCTTTTTACTATATATGTAAAATTGGAAAATTCCTGCTTCCTAGTACCTATATGTACTCATATGCTAGGTATGTATATATAGCTATCATATGAGTACATATAGGTACTAGGAATATATATATATATATACATTCTTATATTTCCAGATTTCTACATTTGCCCTGTTTGGGGCCATATACACACTATTTATAGAAAAGAATAGCGCTCATTATTGTCACTGATGTCAACGCAGCCTTTGTCATAATGTTACTATGTTGTTGGGATACTTCAAATAATTACAAGAAAAATAAAATGCCATCACACAATGAATCCATGCTATGCCTTTTAGTTCTGTAAAACCAAAGGTCCCAAAAATCTCCAGTAATTGCCAGATTGGTGGAAATAAATATGAAATAATGCATCATGTGGCCCATCAGTTGGGATCTGTTGGGGAAAAAATGTCTTATTTTGGCAGGACTCAACAGAACAAGATGGACTGGCAGCATTCATTAATGTAGAAAAAAAATCTCACCACCGTATTATTTTCATCATACTTAGAATAACAGATAGTTTATCAATGGCAATGAAACTATTATACACAGTAATACTTTTTGCTGTATTGCAGCATATGTGGTCCTAAACTGTGATGGAAACACTACAGTAATTATGTCTATGATCCCTCATGTATAGTTCACCTTCCAGCTATACTAATAGGCCACACTGAAACCAGATGTGATCTGTCTGCTGCGCATTAGCCACACGCATATGTATCTAAATTAGACAATGATCCTGTCTCTTAGCTGTGGTGTAAAAAAGATGCAGGATTAAAATTTAGACTTATTTCTAATTTTGACAGTCATGAGTGGAGAGCACGCAAGAAACAGGAGATTGAAGGGGTGAAAATTTGCTGCATTACAATCATTGAAGAAATTGTGTTTTAATCCAAACTTTATGCTCTACTGTTTTGTACAGATTTTGTAATAAGAAAAAATATATATCTAGGTATATCCCTCAATAAACCTTACCACATAACTACTATTTTATGCATTTTTGAAAAAAAAATAGTATTTTCCATTTTCGGTTGGAGGTAAGTATTAAATGGTTTATAACCATTCAACAGACTTTTCAGAATAAGCTGCTGCATGTGTACATGGGTTGTAGATCTATTTCTAGCTTCTACGTAACTTATTTATTTTTTCATCAGTTTTCCCAATTTTCTGTAGCCCTGGGGCTAGTGCACAGAAACTAGCTGCTATGATGTCTCCCAAACACTACACACACACAAACAAAAGTTGGTATATGCTCTATAGCACACCCTCAAAAGCATCACTAAGACGGAGGACATTTAGAGCAGTACTGAGCAATGTAAGCTCTAAATCAAACAATAGCTAAGATATAACACTAGTACAGCTTTCAGCAACGTAACTGTGTGTCTCTCGCTGCCTTGGTCTCACCCTCCTTCCTCCTCAGCATTCCCCTCCATAGACTTCCCTGGGCAGCTGTAACCTGATGCTTCAATGCTCTGATCTCTCTCAAGATGGATTTCAGAGTAAATGATATTGTTGTGGGGAGAGAACTTTATGCAAAGTTTGTTGAAAGTGACTATATTGTGTGACTCCTTAATTGCTTAAAGGGGTTGTCTCACTACATTGATTCATCTTACCTCAGTCCTGTTTTCTTGGTTTTACTTTGAATTCAGGGGCATGTTTACTGGCTTCTACTAGGTTGCAGTTAAAGCCAGGCCTGTAGCTATAGCGACCAGCGGTGGCAGCCTATCAGGATAGATCAAACAGGTCTGTAGCTATAGAGATCTAAGGAGCTGATGCAGCCTATACAAGAGGGGAGATCTAGGAATAGGTAGGACACTGTTAAAGGACACATATTGCAAAGTGACTTGTTTTTGCAAGATCTTTAACATAAAAAGCAATCCTTGGAGTGAGACAACCCCTTTAATGTTTTGGATGTATGCTGGCAAAAAGCTAGGTAGCTCTGACAATGCAAAAATCAAAGTTTATGGATTCAGTTTCGTAACGGAGATACACGAGACCAGAGGTGCAAAACATTTTCTGGTCCAATGACCACATTGTACATCTTCCAGGGGCCCCAGTAACTATTAGAGGGGTATTCCCCATCTCAAAGATTTATGATACTTCAATTGTAAATACCCAAAATGGCTTAGAGGTCTTGGTTCACTTTAGGAACGGCCAGAGATCAGAATGGGGGGTCCCCTGTCCCCTGAATATGAAGTGCCTATTTTCATTGTGTTTTTTGGGGGGGTTTTACGAAAAAAGTTTCACAACTATAATAAAGCAAAAAAAACAAAATATAGTCTCCACTCAAACTCAGCTCCTCCTCTTCGTAGTCTCTATCTGACATTTTTATGGTGTACCTTGTGGATATGACATGAATGTTCTTTGAGAAAGTAATCCAGAGATAATACAGAATCAGTTTGTAGTGGATTACTCATTAAGGCTACTTAAAAAAACCCTATTTCATATAGCCCCCGCCAACATGCCCACCATAACGTGAATAACTGAATTGGTGCAAAAGAAATATTCCTTTCTGAAGTATGAGGACAGAGACAAAGCAAGTTTGTGTACTGATGGCACTAGAGCCCCATGTTGTGCACCCCTGCACAAGACCTTATGTATAAAAATGACTTCTGATTAATAGTTGAGCTGTTGTCAATTATTTTACAGTTTACATTGTTTGCCTGCACTAATGGTATAGTAAATTTGAGGCCCAAAGTGAAAGCAAGCTACAGTGAGGAAAAAAGTATTTAGTCAGCCACCAATTGTGCAAGTTCTCCCACTAAAAAGAGAGAGGCCTGAAATTTGACATATAGGTAACCCCCACTATGAGAGAAAAAGAGAAAAAAAATCCCGAAAATCAATTGCCTTTTGGAAAAAATTTTTTTGCAAATTATGGTGGAAATAATATTTAGTCAAAAACAAAAGTTCATCTCAATATTTTTTTATATATCTGACAGAGGTCAAAGTTTTCTGTAGTCTTTACAAAGTTGGCACACACTGTTGCGTATGTTGGCCCATTCCTCAGCAATTCCTCTAGAGCTGTGATTTTATGGGGCGTCCTGGGTAACAGGACTTTTAACTCCCTCCAAAGGTTTTCCGGGTTGAGTTGGAGACTGGCTAGGCCACTCCAGGACTTGAAATGCTTCTTACGAAGCCACTCCTTCTTTCCCTGGGGTGTGTTTGGGGTCATTGTCAGTGAAAGACCCCATTTTTCATTTTCAATCCCCTTGCTATGGAGGTGTTTGCACTCAAAATTCATGATACATGGCCCCATTCATTCTTTCATGTACACGGCATCGTCCTGGTCATTTTTGCGAGAAACACCCCCCAAAGCATATGGTCCCCCCAAAATTTGCCTTTTTTTAAACACTAGGTATGGTTTTCTTTTTTTTGTTGCAACTCACGGCATATTGTTTTACGTTTGATAGCCTTTGTTACGTTGGTCCCGCTCTCTCAGGTCTTCACTGGGTTCCCCCGTTGGTTTAGGATTTTTGCTCGCCGTTCTTGTATCTTTTTGACCCAGGGGTGAGCCTTGTTGGACCCCCCAGATGGAGGAAAAATTATCGTGGTCTTGTAGTCTTTCCTTTTCTAATTTTTGCTTTCCCAGTTTTTTCTTCAAACCCAAACCGCTTGCCTATTGCAGATTCAGTCTTCCCAGCCCGGGCAGGGCTACAATTTTTTTTTGGTGTCCCTTGACACCTTTGGTCCACCCTTGGGGTGGGGTTTTTGGAGTGCGACTGAGGTTGTGGAAGGTGTCTTTTAACTGATAAATTCAAAAAAAGGGGCCATTTTTGTTGTTTTGTGTGTGGACCAAATATTTTATTTTCCACCCTAATTTGAAAATAATTCTTTCCAAATCAGACATGTGTTTTCGGGATTTGTTTTTCCCCTTTGGTCTCTCTATGCAGATATTCTGTATCTTGCTTCAAAGTTTTTTTTTAATATATTATATGCCATATTAATTGGTATCATTTGAAAATACCAATCATCCCACAAGAAGCAAACCCTCTTACAATCGACAGAAAAATAAAAAAAGTTATGGCTCTAGAAAAAAGGAAATTGGCGTGGTTAAAATTGCTATTCCTTTAAGGGCTTGTTCACACGGCGTTTTTGTGATCCGTTTTACGGTCCCCAAAACGGATCTAACAATTGCAGTTGATTAACATTTGGGTTTAATGGAAAAAAACGCATCGTGTTCCCGGAGATCGGCGATGCCTTTTGAGAGCTCCCTGCCTGCGTTTTCGCACCCTTTTAAAAAATTGACAGGGGGGAGGTGGAGCGGCGGGAGTGCGGGGGACGGGGGGTGAGCGGGGGAAGGCAGGGGGGACGGGGGAGGGGTGAGCGGCGGGAGCGCAGAGGGGTCGGAAAGGGGGCGGCGGCGTGTGGAGCGGTGACAGTGGAGGTGGGGCTGACGTTAGGGAAAGAAGTGGGCTGACGTATAGGAAAGGGGCTGGGCTGACGTATAGGAAGAGAGAGAAAGGGGGAAAAGAGAGAGCGATGCGTAAAACCAAGTGAAAAAGCAATTAATGCGCTTTTGCGGATCCGCTTTTCGGGGGCGCTTTTCAAATGCCCAAAAAAATCCGAAAAAAACCATTGAACAAGCTCTAATACTCCAAATCTACATATTCTATTGATACTGTCAGCCCATACCTCAGTTATAGATCTGATAGCAAATTTTGGGGGTGAAACAAAATGGATTATTCCCTTCACTTTGATGCCTTCTTTTAGAGGCACATCGTAAAACCCACTTTCTTTTCTACAAAGTAAATGGAAATTGGATTTAAGGCAACTTGAAGATGACACAATGCACAGACATTATACAGACTGCCTTCAGGCCCGGTTCACACTATATCAGTCAGTACGTTTGAAGTATCTGTTGGGGTACCATGAAAAAAGGTATCCCAACAGATACTGCGAAGTAGCAGTGGTGGCCCCATAGAGATTGATAGAGCAAATGTAGTCCTATGTGGGCTACATTTGCTCTATATCCTGGCGGGATGCTCTTTTCCTGAATTTACCTGACATTGAACTGTACTTGTTTGCATAGATAATATAAGAAAGTATTAGATAATATTAATATATTTTATAGGGCAGAATACCACACAATTGGGAGAGCCACCAAAAAATTTGTTGAAGTGAGGATTTATGCGCCTTTCAGATCTCACTGACTGTTTTGCATAAAGTAAAGGCTTCTGGGAAAAGAGTTCTTATGCTCTTTTCCCAGAAGTCTTTACTTTATGCAATATACTGTAGTTTATGCAGCAAAGTTAAATAGGAATCTGTAGATGTCTATTTGAGGTTATATATCTGAAATACTTGTGACAGAGAGTTATACACTTGCAATTCTTTGCCTACTATATCAACCTAGAAAATTAATCACCTTTTACTGAAAACATGTAATTCACCCTACTAAGACAGAGCATGTAAATAGGATTACAATTCTTCTTAAATTAGAAAACAATTATATCAGAAAAAGAAGATAATAAAAAAATTTTAAAATTTAGGTACTGTGGCTATTCATTTTATTAAAAATGATGGCTTTCAATATTAATGACCTATCACTTGACAGGACAGAGTGCAATGCATTGCAATACCGCAACAAGATCTATGGCATTTGCAAAGGGAAGCAGGGTCAAACAAGTGTAACCATTAAAGAGGCTACAGCGCTCACATGAGAACCACAGCCCCTTTAAACAGCTGATTGGTGGGGGTGCTTTAAGTTGGACCCCTATTGTCCTAATATTGATGGCCTACCCTAAGGATAATTGATTTTGAAAGGCTGGATAACCTATTTAACATTATTTAGAGACTGAATACTTTATTAGCATATCTGGACTAGATTGGAAGACGAATGGCAGAACAGTAGCTCTTCTCCTTGTACTGTTATTAACCCAGTGACAAAATTCTTTTGAGGGTGAACGTTGCAGGTCCCCTATCAGCAGCATCTTTGGACGTTGATTCCTCTGTTGTGTGTATGTAGGGGAGGAGGTTACGCCCCTCTGCATCTCAACTGCTCTAGAAGAGCTGTAACTAATAGCTCCATTCCTAGAGCAGTCTCTGAGCTCTGCAGGGAGTATGCCTCTGATCCTTGCTGTTTAACCCTCTGCTTGCCGTGGTCCGAGACTACAGCATGAGCAAAGAGGACCTCCCTTGTCTGAAACAGTCACTCGGTTTCCCAGTAACTTGATTGAAGCCTATGTGTAGACTTCAATATAAAATCCATGCTGCAGTCTACACAGCACAGGTTTTCTACTGAAGCCATCGGTTGTCCAGTGGAAGATAGAACATGTTCTATCCTTGGCCGAATTCCTGTCGGATTCCTGTAGCCTTCATTGTACAGGGCTGTGGGAAATCCGAATTCCGACTGCGTTTTTTTTTGCGCAAAAACGGAGGTTCAGCAATGTTAAAATAGCGTTGGATTTTGGACAGCATTTTAACATTGCTGTGTACACATAGCCTTACAGTCAGCCCTGGGGACATTGAATAGCCTAGGGCTGTCTGAGCAGTAAGCCTGCTGTAAGGGAGTATTGTATGTTGCCCTAACAGCTGCCTGTGTCATAGTGAGACAAAGGATAATGTATTATTATACAGAAGTAAGCTATTAAAAATAATAATCCCATAATGGGATTTTTTTAAAAGTCACTAACATAAACAAGTCTGCAAAAAATAAATAATGTAACAAAGGATTGTGCACACATCACAAGCAAAAACAAACAACCCCACACATATAAGATGTCCACCAAACCATATTACCCTATTGAATTAATTAACCAGGTTACTTAGTGTGAAACAATATAGAACTGTCTGAAACGGTATAAAAAATATTTTCAAAAAGTGTATAAAAACACTTTTTATATTTACAATGCAAAAAAAAATTAATAATTAAATAAATTACAGGCTGATTTTATATGTATCTTCAAACTATACCAAAAAAGCAGCTTCTAAAACAAGGCATGAGTCTAGGAAAAAATAAAAAAAAGTTATGACTGCTGAAACACAGAAAGGCAAAATCTGAAAATTTTAGCAGGTCATTAGAGGCCTTGTAAGGCTGTGTCATTAAGGGGTTAAACATATTACTGATATATGATTCTATTTTCTAAGTTGTAGTTCAAAAGTTTTTTTCCCATCTTATACTCACATGGGGTGACATATATGAAAGGGGCTGCGCCAGTTTACTGGTGTACTTTGAGCCAAAAAACTGTTCTAGCATTGTCTGACAGATATATGAATAGTTGTATGCCAAAACTTGGCGCAGTCTGCACTAGACACAACACTTTTGAAAATGCGTCAAGAATGCGATAAAGTTTGTCACGAAACCGCCATACAAATCCATACAATGGCCAAGACAAAGTTTGGCGCATAACACTCTTTCATACATACTGTCGTATTCTACACTGCTCTATATTGATTTAGAATTGATGTGTTGGCGCCAAGTTTCATATATGTCACCCATGGTTTCTTCATGTATAAGACCTGAACTGAGTCTGGACTCTTTCCAAGACCGGACTCTCTCTCTGTGCTATCTCCAAGGAGGGAAGGGAGACGGTTGGGATAATGGGGTTAATGTAAATTATTAAAAAGGTTCAGTAAAAAACTAACAGATTAAAAAAGGACACAAGCAATTATAGCTAAAATTTGTAAAATTATGATTATATATGAAACAAGTCTAATCTTTCAGACAAAAGGTATAGCTGGAAGCCACTTATGTGCGCTCTTTCAGGATAGCTACATATACTGTATTCCTGTGCTATTAAGTGACAGGAAAATACAACGGCCTCTTCTTCATTGTTACAGTAATAGACAATAATAAAAAAAAATAATTGCACACAGTGAATGAAGACATTGCTGTTACATTACAATCAACCGCCGTGCATTGTAATTATCTAGATTGGCTTTAGCAAGAAGCTAAATCCAGTACTCTACACACTACGTGTTTGTCTATGGAAACGAAGGCTATAAATAGATTTATAATCACCCAAAGGTGTTTCGCAATCAATTACACAGCTAAATCTGAGGAAATGCAATGTAGTCACCTGCTATATGACACAGTTGGGAGAGGGTGAGAGGAGAGGATGTGAGAAGGCTAGGAACAGAGGGGTGGGGGATGAGTGATAATGGAGAATATGACCAGGGTGAAAGCATGGGGCAGGGAGGAAGGGGAGAGAAAAGGATGCAGGGAAAGGAGCCAAGCAGATAACGCTCTGAAATGTGCACTGGAAAATAATAACATTGTCCGGCTGCTTTGCAGGGATTGTAAGCTTAGCAGGGAAATGGGACTTAATTCACTGCATTTCAATAAGGAGGAGATAGAAGCAGGTGGTGCAATCTCAGTGACCCAGTTTAAAATTCGCTATCACAGATCACTGTCACCGGAGAGAAATATTCTGTTATTTCCTATCCCAATATAATGTGCACCATTGTGATTCAAAATTCAATTCTTGTAACAAGCCCTTACCTTTCATCCTCCAAAGTAGCACTGATGGGCTACGTGTGTTTCTTTGGAATCCATTCCTTATCTCCATGTATTAAAATGGACTATCATTTAGAATCCTTTCCTTCCTATGTTCTGCTGCATTCCTCTTCGCCTCTGCAATATAGTGTGTCTGTACTGAGCTCCAGGTTGGAGCTGTATACAGAGGTTACATTAAGCTGGCTGTATATTGAGTGTGCACTGAGCATGCTCGCAGCATCCCTGGGGATTTAAATCCTTCCACGTGACCCTAGTCTGTCAGGCAGAGTGAGAAGATTTAACCCCCTGCCTGTCATATTACATATAAAGCTGTATACGTTTCAATGTAATAGAAATATTGACTGCTATGCTTATACAAAGAACACAAAAGATGTAATCAGCGCTCTGTTGTCTATACATTGCAATGTGACCAGCATGATTCTGTATTAATTTTGTATACTGATAATACAGAATTGGGTAGGATTTCATAATACACTTAGGCTATGTCCACCCTGCCCAGGATTACGATTGTATCTCCGGCGCTTTTCGTTTTTTAAAAGCGCCGCAGATACGATCGTCAGTGTGGTGCCATAGACGGCAATAGAAAAGACGAGTTGCTGTCTACACAGCTCGTCTTTTCTCTGCCCGTCTTTCGGCAGCGGCGTATTATACAACATGTTGTATAATACGCCGGTGCTTCTCGTCTTCTTGACGTCTTCCCATACAATGCTATTGTATGGGGGGCGTCGGTAAAACGAGAAGCGGCTGCGGCTTTTGCACAAAGCGTGACAAAAGCCGCGGTCCTGCATCAGAGAAAGAACGGCCGCTTTAAGGGCCGTTTTTTCTCTGATGCAGTGTAGACATAGCCTTACATTGCTGGATGTGAATTTCCGATGCACTTGGTGCATTGCAGAATGCTTTAGTGGACTATAGTATGTATCACCCTGAGAACAGATTATTGGTAAATGAAAAAACATCTGCATTCATTTCCCTTCAGTTTGTGGGTTGTGAAGGAGAAAGGAAGAAAAGTAGCGGCCTACAGAACCCGCTGACCATCAGGAACAGACAGCATTGGACTAAAGCAAGGTGAAGACAAGTAAAGAAAATACCAGGGATGAAGTAAGAAAGTAATAAACCATCCTAAATATGCAGGACTGCCAGAGCATAAAATACAGACACCTGTATGTCAGGCTGTGCGTTTACATTCCTGCTTGGTAGAGGCGTGCAAGGTATTTTAATACTATACAACAGTGTCCTGTTTATAAAGGAAGCTGACAGACTGACAATCAGGTCTGGGCAGCCTATTATGCCCTTCATTACATGCTATTGAGTGTAGCTGTCATGACAGACCCTGCCCATTACCAGTGCATTAGAAAAGTCCTTCAGATTTCCTTTTTGCTAAACACTCTATTCTCTTAAGTTGGCTTCAACCACTTTTCTTGTAGTCCTGAATGGGACTGATGACTAATTATGCAGTAAGAAGTGATCTCGGCAGTAATTATTGCAGGTAGATTTGCCACTTAAAGAGGACCCATGTCATCTACTAGTATGTCTGTACAGGCAGTCCCCGACTTACATCGTTTCAACTTACATATGTTCCCTAGTTACAAATGGAGACTTATGGGGCGTGGCTGACATTCAACACTGAGTCACGCCCCATTATAACCAAGTGCCAGCATGCCGCAGCTGCACATGAGATACAGAACGTTAGGTGAAATCTTCTAAAAAAGGGCACAGACAGCAAAACAAATGTAAAAACCCCTCCCTGCACTCAGGGCCGGGACAAGGCATTTTGGTGCCCTAGGCAAGTACAGCCAATGGCGGCCCCCCGACCCCCCAAAAAAAAAAGCCCCCCCCCTACACTAATTCCTCTCACCCCTGCGCCAGGTCCTGTCACTAATTTTCTGCATATTCCACATAGCTCCAGTCCATCTCCTCAGCAGTCACTGCACAATGACAAATTTGTTTTTTTAAAAAATCGCTCCCCTCCAAATGATGTAATATCCCAAAATAACTTCCCGAAAAAATCCCCCATACAGGGAAAAAATCCCCGGACGAATGATTGTTAAAAAAAAAACCCTAAAAACAAAGACCCAAAACAATTATACTTAAGGATAAAATAATCCTGCCAGACCCGCCCCGAACGGACCCCCACTGTGAACAGTGTCCCCGCCTCTGATTACATATACCCCCCGCCATACAGGCCAATAGGGGTAGATACTAGTTGTATGTAAGCCTGCAGAATATAGTAAATTCACTGCAGTTACTTTAGTGACTCCCCGGGAGACCATTTTGATCAGCGCGTTCATTTCCCTTTTCTTCCATCCGGTTCACACCTTCATGCTGTTTGCTCCCTCTAATACTCCCCCCTCAGATTTGGACACAAATAATTTAGAACCCTCACTTTTCCCATAACCCTTAAATTTATGGGTAAAAGCCCCCCAGTCAACAGGTATATAGATTCCCCTCAGTCGGGCAGGTTTTGATTTTGTCCCCTTGACGGGTAGGTATATAAATTGGGGGCACACAGATTAGATATAGGGCACTCTCGGGCAGGTATATAAAATTTGGGTCATTTCGGGCCGGGTATATAGAATGGGCACCCCAGCCATATATAGATATGGGCATTCTCGGGCAGGTAAAATTGATAAGGGGCACTCAGGCAGGTTATATAGCTATAGGGGCTAGGAGGTATATAGGGGCACACAGGCAGGTATATAGCTATAGGGGCTCGGGCAAGTATAAAGCTAGGGGCCCGGGCAGGTGTAAAAGGGGCCACGGGCAGGCGTAGGGGGCCACCGGAGGCTAGGGGGCCACAGGCGGGCGTTTAGGGGCCAGGCAGGCATATAGGGGCCACAGGTAGGCGAATTTGGGGCCACCGCACTAGGTGGGCCACGGGCGGGCGTAGGGGGGGGGGCCACAGGCGGGGTGGTGGGGCCCACAGCAGGCGTATGGGGCCACAGGCAGGGGAATGGGGGCCCCAGGCAGGCTTAAAGGGCCACGCAGGCATAGGGGCCACAGGCAGCAATAGGGGCCACAGGCAGGCGTTGGGGGCTCAGGCAGGCGATGGGCCACAGGCAGGCGAATGGGCCACGGGCGGGCATGGGGCCACGGGCAGGGTATGGGCCCAGGCAGGGTAGGGGGGCCACAGGCGGGTATAGGGCAAAGGCAGGGTATAGGGGCCACAGGCGGGTGTAGGGGGCCCCACAGGCAGCAAAAAAAAAAATTTTATACTCACTTACCTGTTTTCCCGCCACGCGCCCTTTCTTCTTCTTTTCCGGGCCCCGCCCCTCCGCACCCTCGGGCGGGAAAAGCCTATTACCGCGTGCGCCCGAGGAAGGGGCGCGCGATGACCTCACTTCTTTGCGACGCTGCCCGCGAGCCGCAGGGCCCCCGGCGGGTCCAAAGGCATGAGGGGCCTGGCGGGCCCCCCCCTTGGGCGGCCCCGCGGCTTACCGGAGGAAACCAGCGATCCTCGGTAGCAGTCCGACACGTCTGGGGGAGCAGGGAGCCTCGCTCTTGCTCCGCAGAAGCGCTCCAAGAGACCGCCGCGCTTCAGGCCCATGGCGCGGCCTGGAGCCCGGGGAGGTCGGGCCCTGCCTCGCCCCCTTGGGATAGGAGAGGTACACCCTAGGGGACGCCTACCCTGCCCACCCTGTCCGCCTCTGCCTGCACTATAAAACTAAACATTTTTCTTTGCGGGAATTCATTTAATAAATTACCCCTTTCCGACTTACATACAATTTAACTTAAGAACAAACCTCATCCCTATCCCGTTTGTAACCCGAGGACTGCCTGTTAAAGTAAATCCCTGAAATATCAATTCTGGAGAATCTTCTCTTAAAACAGTAGGGCAGATTTTTAAATACTATCTAAGACAGTGTAAACTAAGGCTATGTCTACACTGCAGTGGACAAAAAAAAAAATGAAAAAAATTACTAAAAGTTCATGAAAAAGAGTTTTCTGTCCATGCCCGTCAAAAGCAGCGAAAAAAAATCGTTTTTTGGCCCTTTTTTTTTTTTTGGAGCCTTTTTAAAAAGGTTTTTTGGAGCGTCTTTGCCTGCTTTTTTAAATTTTGCACAAAAAAAGCATTGATTAAACTACCCCTACAGGTGGGGTTAAATGTTTTAATAGTCACTTCCCTTTTAAACACGAGCCATTTTTGGGGAATTGTCCTTTGTGTGCTGCTGCTGCGTGCACTGCTTATTAAATATTGCACCAGTTTCTTGCACCAAAATTCCAAAAAAACCAATTATCTTTCCTTTACCCAAGATAACTGTATTAGTATAAAAAATCTGTAAAAAAAGGATTTTAGGGGCAAAACCCCAAAAAAACCATTATTGCGGCAAATTCCCGAAAAAAAAAAAAAATTTTAGTGTCAGAAGCAGATCATTTATTGCGCCAAAATTTTAAAAAAAAAGGTTTTTAGGGGAAAAAAAGTTAAAGAAACTGGATTTTGCCCCAAAATCCATAAAAAAAACCCTTTTTTTTTGAGTCAAGGCAAAAAACGTTATTAGCGGCAAAAACTGTAAAAAAAAATATTTTAGTCCAAAAAAAGAAAAAAAAAAAGGATTCTTGCGCCAAAACCCCGTAAAAAAAACGTTTTTTTTTGGCGCCAAAAGGGAAATAACGTTATTAGCCCCAAAAATCTGAAAAAAAAAAATTTGTAGTGAAAAAAAACGTAAGAAACGGTTTTGCCCCAAAAATCTGTAAAAAAACGTTTTTTTTGGCGCGAGGCGAGAAAACGATATTAGTGCCAAAAACTGTAAAAAAAATTATTTTAGTGCCAAAAAACGTGGAAAAAAGGGATTTTTGCCCCCAAAAAAATCCGTAAAAAACGTATTTTTCAGGTCAGTAGCGAGGATAAACTTTTATTGAAGCGTCAAAATATGTTTAGAAAAGGAATTTTTGCATCTCCAATATCTGTAAAAAAAAAAACTTATTTCTGATGCCCAAAAGTCTGTTAAAAAACGTAGTTTTAGCGAAAAAAATATGAATTGCGCAAAAAATCGTTAGCGACCAACGCATGATCATTTTATTACAATGGTACAGACAAGGACACATCGACACTTGTATGGCAATTTTGAGAAGGATTTAACCTTTGTTACCACCCCATGATTAGGTGTAACTTGGATCTCTGGAGGGTCTTCATTGAAAAATCAACGGCAAAAACGCCCGCGAAAATGCTCCAAAAAGTTATTTCCGTGCGCTTTCCCATAGACTCCTGTAGTAAATTTTCTGCCCGGCTCTGGCGTTTTTTTGGAGCTGTTGCAAAAGACGGACCAGTTAAAAAACACGAGCAGAAAAAAGAGCTCAGTGTTAGACAGCAGGACGTTTCTACAACATAGATAGTCTATGGGAGATGATTACAGTCGTTTTTCCAGCGTTTTTAGAAAAACGGAAAAAATCGCTGAAAAAACGGACGTTTTTCTTTACAGAGTAGACAAATCGCCTTAGACTAGACAGTCTAAGGGCTTCGTTTCCACACCAGAGTTTTGCCTCCGTATGACACGTTACGCTTTTCTAGATGCGTTTTGGGGACCGACGAACGGACCAGAGACGCCAGCTAACATTTAGCAGTGTGTTTATCACTGCGGGCTATGAGGACCGGGAAGCGGAGTATCACATGTGAGATCGCCACTGCGTGTTTGCCTCGCTCCTGTGGGTCCGTTTTGCGGTGCTATTCAAAGAATTGACTATGACAATTCTCTTGCATCGGGTCCATAAAGTGGACATGCTAGTCACTGCTAATTGTTAGATGGTCTCTGGGTCCGTCCCTGTCCTGAGTCACGAGAGATCTTAAAAAGTGCATGTTCATACGGAGGCAAAATACCATGTCAACAAGCCCTAACAATGTGCCACAGTTATTGTCACGGGTGCCCCTGAGACCCTCACTCTGGGTCACAGGCACATCTGTGTCCCGCTGGCGAGCGGCGCCGCAACCCGCATGTTGGGTCACAGGGGTGCCCACTACACTGTCCAGTCTCTGCCTTTCTTACCCGGCCGCGCTCCTGTTGATGTCTCTGACTCCCGGCACGTGCATCCCCGCTCCCTAGGGTGCGCGCACGCCGGCACTGTTAAATTTAAAGGATCAGCGCACCGGTAATTTCCTATCTCTGGACGCTGCCCCTATTTAAGCCTGCCTTTTCCTGATCCCCTTGCACTTTAGTGCTCTTAGCCTACAGTGAATACATTCCTGTGGTCTTGTCAAGTTTATACCGTGTACCGTAACCATTTGCCTCCGTCCCTCGAACACGAATCATTGCCGCCCTGTTTCCTGGGCTTCCTTGCTGTCCTCTGACTATGTGTTTTTTGCCTTTCACCTCGCTGCCTCCGCAAGCCAAGTCATGTCAAGGCGGTTCAAGACCCTGGTAGGGACCCCGCCGCAGCAAGTCCATTCCACTTTGCGGCTGGTGCTATGGTGGGAATACCGGGGCTCACTTTAGACTCCGCTCCCTGGCGTGGCTTATACCATTGCTTGCGGTGGTCCAGAGGATCCACTATTACTGATCATTACAGTTATCATAGTGTTCATAAATCTGGGGCATGTTAGAACTGTCTAGTCTAACTTTACACCTTTTTGAAGTTGGCTTACTTTATGCCACTAACTTTGCCAATGTTTTGGCACATTTTGGGCACATAGCGGGTCATGCTAAGCCACGTCCTTTCAGTGAAGCCTTACCCTTTTGACCAAAACCACATTCCTTTTATGGCAGTAGGCACAGACTATTCTAGAAACTGTCTTAAAACACATCATTTATGTGGTGTAAAGCAAGTACGCCATTATTTTTTACACAAATTGTGCCAGTATTCTGGCGCAACTGCCTTGATAAATGTGCCCTATGTGTTGTGCTGTTCCCCTGTCAATCCTCCTAGAAATGTACTGCTAAATCAGTCAGGTGGGTGTTACCATTCCAGTTTTCAAAAGGGTGTGTCTATGCACATACTGAGCATTGGCACTGATTGGCTAATGTCAGATTGAGCACACCCTAATTGGCAACACCCAGCTGACAGATTCAGAAATACATTTCTAGAAGTAACAGTGGAACAGCATGACACAGAGGTATAAGAGAAGATATTCCAGAATCGTTATTTCATAAGGAGCACAAGAATTTACTATAACAGATATATTTTAAGTGGGTTCTCTTTAAGAAAAGCTGGGATGCAGACCTTGAACTATAGTGGTAATATATTCTCACTCAGCTTTTACACATGTAATGTCTGTAATGGAATGTTTTTTTAACATATAACAGACGGATAAATGCAAGGAGCTATATTTTGGTTGAAATGCTTGGCAACTGACTTAAACTGATTGATGACAGATTGACATCTTGGGTCCATTTTTCTACCTATCACCTATTGACCTCAAGGATAAAGGAAAACAAATCATGTCCGATCCATGCACTTATCATATTTCATCTGTAGTACTGCACCTCCCCCTTGGTCCTATCAAGGAACAGACTATCACTTCTACAATTCATTCTAAACTGTGCTGCCCCATTTATGAGCTTCTAAATAGCACACTTCTGCTTTTAGTCTCTCATCTGGTAGCCTATTACATAAAGAATACAATATCGAAAAAAAATTTTCACCCAACCCCAACAGGCTCAGAGGACTACTCAGGTAAGTGCAGGCAGGGCCCGCCATCAGGGGGTACAGCAGCTGTACTCCTGTATGGGGCCCGGTTAGTTGGGAAATATGCATATGCAGGCCCCCTTATTCCTCAAGGCCACAGAGCGACGCACGGCGTCGGCCGCCGAAACCTGTCTCAGGCTGGTACACCAGTGTGAGCCGAGCGGCTTGTGGGCCCCGGGATGGCAAGTTGTCGTTGCTCCCCGGGGTCTCGGACCGCCGCCATCCGATCTCTGAACGCCCGGGACCTGTGATCCCCAAGCGTTAGAGGGACCGGGCCGGGAGTCGGGACTAATGTTCCCGGCTCCCGGGGCTGTGCGGTGTTTCAGCGACGAATCAAGCACCACTAGCGCTGTTGTCCGCTGATCTCCCTGCAGGCTGAAGGTGTTTAGGCCTTCAGCCTGCAGGCGCGGAACCTACTGCTGACGTAGGCGCGCTTGTCTGACGTCACAGCACCGCCACCGCATTATGCGGGCGCAGTAGCCGGCGGAAAGCGCCCGGGAGTGAGGCTCAGGTAAGTGTTTTTTTGGTTTTTATTATAATATACAGAAAGCGGGCCTGAACTATGTCTAACGTTAAGGACGGCCCGGACTCTGGCTCCTAAAGGGGGGCCCTGACTTACATATAAGGGGCCTGGGACTCCTACACTAACTCGTTTCAAAGGGGGCCCTGAATCTGTAAAGGGGGCCCTGAATCATACTTAAGTTTAAAAGGGGGCCCTGACGCTGCCTAAAGGGGCCTGACTCTACTTAAACGTTAAAGGGGCCTGGACTCTGCCTACAGGGGGCCTGAAATCTAACCTAAAGGGGGCCGCTGACTCTAACTAACGTTTAAGGGGCCCTCCTCGACTCTGCCCTAAAGGAGGGCCATGACTTGCCTAAGGGGGCCCTGATCTACTTAACGTTAAAGGGCGGCCCTGGACTCTACTAAGGTGAGGGCCTGACTCTGCCAAACGTTAAAGAGGTCTGACTCTGGCCCCAAACGTTAAAGGGCCCTGACTACCTAAAGGGGGCCCTGACTATACCTAAAAGGGGCCCTGACTCTGCCTAAAAAGGGTGCCTGACTCTGCATTAGGGGGCCCTGACCTCTCCTATAGGGGGCCCTGACTCTGCCTAAGGGGGCTCTGGACTCTGCCCTTAAAGGGGGCCCCTCCTTACTCCTACTTAATGTTAAGGGGCGCCCTGGCTCTGCCTAAAGGGGGCCCAGACCCAAACCCCTAAAACAACAAAACCCTTACCTAAATAGGCGGCTCTGATTCTACCTAAAAAGGGGCTCATGACTCTACTAATGGGGGCCCTGACTCTACCTAAAGGGCGCACTGACTCTGCCTAACGTTAAAGGGGGCCCTGACTACCTAAAAGGGGCCCTGACTCTACCTAAAGGGGGCCCTGACTCTACATAAAGGGGGCCCTGACTCTACTAACGTTAAAGGGGGCCCTGGATCTTACCTAACGCTAAAGGGGGCCCTGACTCTACCTAACGCTAAAGGGGGCCATGACTCTACCTAACGCTAAAGGGGGCCCTGACTTACTAACGCTAAAGGGGGCCCTGACTTCTACCTAAACGCTTAAAGGGGGCCTGGACGTTTACTAACGCTAAAGGGGGCCCTGACTTACCTAATGCTAAAGGGGCCCTGACGCTACCATTACGATAAAAGGGGCGGCCCTGACTCTACCTTGACACTAAAGGGGGCCCCCTGACTCTACCTAACACTCTTAAGGGGGCCCTGATCTGCCTAACAAGGGGCCGTGGACACATCTACCTAAGGGCCCCTGACTCTGCTATCGTTTAAGGGGGCATGGACTCTGCCTAAAGGGGGCCATGACTCTGCTAACCCTAAAGGGGGCCCTGACTCTACCTAAACCCTAAAGGGGGCCCTTGGGGGGGGGACCCTCTACCTAACCCTTAAGGGGGCATTGACTCTGCATAAAGGCTGGCCCTGACTTGCCTAACGCTAATAGGGGGCCCTGACTCTGCCTAACGCTAAAGGGGGCCCTGACTCTGCCCTAAAGGGGGACATGACTTCTGCAATCTACCCTAAAGTGGGCCCTGACTCTACCTATAAGGGGGTCTGGACGCTGCCTAATGGGGGCCCTGATCTCGCCTAACGCTAAAGGGGGCCCTGATTTTGCCATAACCCTAAAGGGGGGCCATGACTCTGCCTAACCATTAAAGGGGGCCTGACTCTGCCTATCGCTAAAGGGGGCCCTGACTCTGCCTATACTCTATAGGACGGCCCCTGACTCTGCCTAACCTCTAAAGGACGGCCTGATTGCCTAACCATAAATAGGGGGCCCTGATATGCCTAACCCTAAAGGGGGCCCTGACTCTGCCTATACATAAAGGGGGCCTGACTTGCCTAACCCATAAAAGGGGGCCCTGACTCTGCCTAAGCTAAAGGGGCCCTGGACTCTGCCTAACGCTAAGGGGGCCTCTCGACTCTGCCTAACGCTAAAGGGTTGGCCCCTGACTATTGCCTAAAGGGCGGGCCCTGACTCTAGACCAACGCTAAAAGGGGGACCTGACTCTACCTTACCGCTATATAAGGGCGACCCTGGAACTCTACATAACGCTAGAGGGGGCCACTGACTCTACACCTAACGCTAAGGGGGCCTCCTGCTCTACTAACGCTAAAGGGGGGCCTCGACCTCTACCTAACGCTAAAGGGGGCCCTGACTCTACCAACTACATGCTAAAGGGGCCTGACCTAGACTAACGCTAATGGGGGCCCCTGACTTACCTAACATAAAAGGGGGCCCTGACTCTAACATAACACTTAAAGGGTGCCTTCTGGGACTCTGACTAAAGGGTGCCTGACTCTACCTAAAGGGCCCTACTCTGCCTAACGCTAAAGGGGGCACCTGACCTGCCTAAAGGGGGCCTCCTGACTTCTGCCTAAACCTAAGGGAGGACCCTGACTCTACCTAACCCTAAAGGGGGGGGCCCTCTGACTCTACCTACACCCTAAAGGGAGCCCTGATCTACCTAACCCTAAAGGGGGCCCTGACTCTGCCTAAAGGGGGCCCATGACTTGCCTAACGCTAGAAGGGCGCCCTCTGACTTCTGCTCAACGCTATAAGGGGAGGCCCTGACTCCTGCCTAAAGGGACGGCCTGCCTCTGCTAACCCTAAAGGGGGCCCTGACTATACACTAAAGGGGGTCCTGAACGCTGCCTAAAGGGGGCCCTGTTTCTGCCTAACGCTAATAGGGGGCCTGTTTCTGCCTAAACCCTAAAGGGGGGGCCTGACTCTGCCTAACCTAAGGGGGCCTGACTTCGCCTAACGCATAAAAGGCGGGCCACCTGACTCTGCCTAACCATCCTAAGGAAGGCCCTGACTCTGCCTAACCTATAAAGGAGGCCCTGACTCTGCCTTAACCCTATAGGGGGCCCTGACTCTGCAACCTATAAGGGGGGCCCAGACTCTGCCTAAACATAAAGGGGGTCCTGACTCTGCCCTACCATAAAGGGGGCACGCTGACTATGTCCTAACGCTAACGGCGGGCCTGACTTCTGCCTCAACGCTAAAGGGGGCCCCGACTTGCTAACGCTATAAGGGGGCCCTGACTCTGATAACCCTAAAGGGGGCCCTGACTCTGCCTAAAACATTAAGAGGGCCTGGACTCTACTTAAACATAAAGAGGGCCCTCGGCTACCTACAAACTAAAAAGCATACATGCCAACTCTCCCGTTTTTGGCGGGGGGGGTCCCGCTATTTCGGGGTCCCCTTACCGCCCTCCCGGGGGATTGTTGGCATTCTCCCGCCGCCTACAGGCGGCGGGGGGTTCCTTTAAATTACCGCGGACGCAAAGAGTGCGTGGGGCGCTACTCTTGCGCCGCGGGGGACGCTCTACAGGAGGGTGCAGCGGGAGCAGCGGCGCTCACCCGCCCGCTGGTCTCACTGTGCGGGGAGGAGGCAGGAGGGATGCTCCTCCTCCCTCCTCCCCTGTATGTACGGCGTTCTGCTGCGCGCCTGTTGCATACAGGTCTGCGGCGCAGGGGAAGTGACGCGCGCGTTGCAGGGGAGGTAGTGACGCGCGGCGGCTATCACTTCCCCCCTGCGACGCCGATGAGGTCGGGCAGGAGCTGGTCCGCGCTGCAGGAGCCTGGTTGGGTAAGTGGATTTTTTTATATTGATTTGTATTAGCTTTAGGGGGCTCTACATGCGCTCTACAAAGACCGAGGGCACTACATGGCAAACAGACGGGGGCACTACTGGCAACACAGGGGGCAATACCTGGCAACAGAGGGAGGACATCTACCTGGCAACAGAAGGGCACTACCTTGCAAACAAAGGGGGCACTACCTGGCAACAAGAGCGGGACATCTACCTGGCAACAGAGGGGGCACTACCTGGCTACAAAGGGGGCCTACCTGGCAACAGAGGGAGACATCATAACCTGGCAACAGAGGGGGGCACTACCTGGCTACAAAGGGGGCAACTACATGGCTAACAGATGGGGCATCACCTGGCACACAGAGGGGGCACTACATGGGCAACCAAGGGGGCACTACCTGGGCTAACAGAGGGGGCGGCACTACCTGGCAACGGAAGGGGGCACCTACCCTTGGCAAAGAGGGGGCATTCCCTGGAACGAGGGGGGCGACTACCTGGCAAACAGAAATGGGCAGGCACTACCTGGCTAACAGATGGGGGCACACTGGTAAAGGGGGGCACTACCTGGCAACAGAGGGGAACCTGGCAACAGAGGGGGCACTACCTGGCAAAGGGGGACACTCTGGAAAAAACAGGGGGGGCCCTACCTGGCTAAAGATGGGGGCACTACCGGCTAACAGTGGGGGCATACCTGGCTAACAGAGGGGGCATACTGGCAAAAGGGGGGCACTCCCTGGCAACAGAGGGGGATACCTGGCAAACAGATGGGGGACAAACTGGCAACAGGGGGGACATTACCTGGCAACAGAGGGGAATCTACCTGGCACAGAGGGGAATCTACCTGGAAAAACAAGGGGGGACATTACTGGCAAAAAATGGGGCACTACTGGCAAAAGATGGGGGCACCTCCCTGGCAACAATGGGGGGCCCCTACCGGCTAAAAAAGGGGGGGGCATCTCCCGGGCAAACAAATTGGCTCTACCTGGCTACAGGGGGGGGCACTATTGGCTAAAAGGGGGATCTACCGGCCTTTTTTAAGGGGCAGTCCTGGTTAGGGGGGGCTTTACCGGATAAGGCATCTACTGGCTTTTTCCAAAGCCGTTATGCGTTAGGTGGAGTGGGGTGTGGTTTTTTTTTTTGAAGGGGGGGGCATCCCAACAAGATGGGTCGCGCCCCGCCCAAAAAATTTTCCCTGCTTTTTCATTTTCGAAAGTTGGCAACTATGCATATGAGTAGAGGAGTGATCCTCTGAGATATGTAATAACACTGCTTAGACAGGCTCAGTACCAACTCAAGCAAAGATTTATGGAACCAGGTATGACTGTATAAGAAGAGGCTATGCAGCCGCTGTCTATGTGAGAAAGAGGGCATATGGGGCAGTCTGTGAGAAACAAGGATATGGGGCAGTCTGTGAGAAACAAGGATATGGGGCAGTCTGTGAGAAGGGATATGGGGCAGTCTGTGAGAAACAAGGATTTGGGACAGTCTGTGTGAGAAACAAGGGATATGGGGCAGTCTGTGTGAGAAACAAGGAATATGGGGCAGTCTGTGTGAGAAACAAGGGATATGGGGCAGTCTGTGTGAGAAACAAGGAATATGGGGCAGTCTGTGAGAAGGGATATGGGGCAGTCTGTGAGAAGGGATATGGGGCAGTCTGTGTGAGAAACAAGGATATGGGACAGTCTGTGAGAAGCAAGGGATACTGGGCAGTCTGTGAGAAACAAGGATATGGGGCAGTCTGTGTGAGAAACAAGGATATGGGGCAGTCTGTGTGAAACAAGGGATATGGAGCAGTATGTAAGAAACAAGGGATATGGGGCAGTCTGTAAGAAACAAGGGATATGGGGCAGTCTGTGAGAAGGGATATGGGGCAGTCTGTGAGAAGGGATATGGGGCAGTCTGTGAGAAGGGATATGGGGCAGTCTGTGTGAGAAACAAGGGATATGGGGCAGTCTGTGAGAAGGGATATGGGGCAGTCTGTGTGAGAAACAAGGGACATGGGGCAGTCTGTGAGAAGGGATATGGGGCAGTCTGTGTGAAACAAGGATATGGGACAGTCTGTGTGAGAACAAGGGATATGGAGCAGTCTGTGTGAGAAACAAGGGACATGGGGCAGTCTGTGAGAAGGGATATGGGGCAGTCTGTGTGAGAAACAAGGGATATGGGGCAGTCTGTGAGAAGGGATATGGGGCAGTCTGTGAGAAGGGATATGGGGCATTCTGTGAGAAGGGATATGGGGCAGTCTGTGAGAAACAAGGGACATGGGGCAGTCTGTGAGAAGCAAGTGATATGGGGCAGTCTGTGAGAAGCAAGGAATACTGGGGCAGTCTGTGAGAAACAAGGATATGGGACAGTCTGTGTGAGAAACAAGGATATGGGGCAGTCTGTGTGAAACAAGGGATATGGAGCAGTCTGTAAGGAGTATGGGGCAGTCTGTAAGAACAAGGGATATGGGGCAGTCTATGAGAAGGGATATGGGGCAGTGTGTGAGAAACAAGGAATATGGGGCAGTCTGTGTGAGAAACAAGGAATATGGGGCAGTCTGTGTGAGAAACAAGGGATATGGGGCAGTCTGTGAGAAACAAGGAATATGGGGCAGTCTGTGAGAAGGGATATGGGGCAGTCTGCAGGAGCATCGCTAGGCAGATTCATTCGGGGCACGAGCCCCGAATGAATCCGCCTGTGCCCCGAGTCTCGGCGGCTCCAGGCCGCTGCAATGGGCCTGGAGCGCTCCTTGGTGCGGGCGGCGCCCGACGCTCTCTGACTATGTGGCCATTTCACAGCGGCCGCGTAGTCAGAGCCGGGGAGGAGGCAGGACGGATCATTCCTGTCCTGTCTTCCCCCCTGTATGTACGGGGCTTGGTAAGCGCTGTACATACACGTCAGCGTCGCAGGGGGCGTGACGCGCCGCTTTCGTCACCCCCCAGTGATGCTGGGATCTCCTAAGCCGGCCCCTCTGCCGGCCGAGGAGGTCCCGGGCCCCGCGAGACGATGTAACTAGCGTGATGACATCACGCTGATTACACCGTTCTCGAGCTGCAAGACCTGGACGCGCAGACCGTGCCAAGGTTAGTTAGTTTTTTTATTTTATTTTTATTAGCTATGGGGGGCTTCACTGGCTACAGGGGGCATCTACTGGCTACAGGGGGGGGCATATTACTGGCTGGGGGGCATATTAATGGCTATGGGGGGCATCTACTGGCTACAGGGGGGCATATTAATGGCTGGGGGCACTGGCTACAGGGGGCATCTACTGGCTACAGGGGGGGCATATTAATGGTTATGGGGGCATCTACTGGCTACAGGGGGCATCTACTGGCTACAGGGGGCTATCACTGACTTACAGGGGTATCTACTGTCTACAGGGGGGCATATTACTGGCTGGGGGGGGCATATTACTGGCTACAGGGGGCATCTACTGGCTACAGGGGGGCATATTACTGGCTGAGGGGCATATTAAAGGCTATGAGGGGCATCTACCTGGCTACAGGGGGCTATTAATGGCTATGGGGGGCATCTACTGGCTACAGGGGCATCTACTGGCTACAGGGGGCATCTGCTGGCTACAGGGGGTATCCCCTGGCTACAGGGGGGCATCACTGGCTATAGGGGGGGAATCACTGGCTACAGGGGGCATCTCACTGGCTACAAGGGGCATCTCACTGGCTACGAGGGGCATCAACTGGCTACACTGGGCATCTACTGGCTACAGGGGATATCTGCTGGCTACAGGGGGCATATCACTGGCTACAGAGGGGCATATCACTGGCTACAGGGGGGCATATCACTGGCTACAGGGGGGGACACTGGCTACAGGGGGGCATATCACTGGCTACAGGGGGCATGTTACTGGCTACAGGGGGGCATATCACTGGCTACAGAGGGGCATATCACTGGCTACAGAGGGGCATATCACTGGCTACAGGGGGGCATATCAATGGCTACAGAGGGGCATATCACTGGCTATGGGGGCATATTACCTGGCTAAGGGGGGCATATTACCTGGCTAAGGGGGGCATATTACCTGGCTTAGGGGGGCATATTACTGGCTACAGGGGGCTAATAACCTGACTACAAGGAGCATATTACTGGCTATAGGGGGCATATTACTGCCTAAAGGGGGCAGTAACTTAGCTACAGAGGGCAGGAACCTGGTTAGAGGGGCTAATAACCTGGCTAAAGGGGGCAGCAACCTGGCTAGAAGGGGCAACTACTTGGCTAAAGGGGCCTACATCCTAGCTATAGGGGGCAAATATTTACCTACAAGGGGGTAATTATTACCATTTGGGGCACTATAGTTGGGGAGTTTGTATAGAGATAGGAAATTGTAGAGAAATGCTGATAAAATGAGGAGTCTAAGATGTTTGTTTTGTAAATTTTTCAGTGAAGAGTTGTGGACGGTAGAAGTCGTCATGGCGTCTGGGACAGATGGAGAAGAAGAGAAAGAGAACAACTCTTCAGAGACGTCTCCTGTAAGTCACTAAATGTAACTGCAGTGTAATCACTTATATTTCTCCTGAGCCTACATACAAAGGTTTTTCTCTGTAAAAAATACATCCGCAGTTCACAATGAGACGCAAAAATAGGGGGTTCCCGTAAAAGGGATATGGGCAGGCGGGAAGGGGGAAAGGGGCAGTTGTGAGAAAAAGGTATGGGGCAGCTGGGAAACAAGGGGATGGGGCATCGTTTGGGAAAAAGTATGGGGGTCTGTAAAGGGGCATGGGCAGTCTGTGAAAAAACAAGGATATGGGGCAGTCGTGAGAAACAAGGGATTGGCGTCTGTGAGAAACAAGGGGAAAGGGGCATCTGTGAGAAGGGGTTGGGGCATCTTGAGAAGGATTGGGGCATCCCTTGGGAAACAAGGGGTATGGGGCACAAAAAAATATGGGCCAGTCTTCAGAAAAATTGGGCCAGCCTGTTTGACCAGAAACAAGGATATGGGACAGTCTGTGAGAAACAAGGGATATGGGGCAGTCTGTGAGAAACAAGATATGGGGCAGTCTGTAAGGAGCATGGGGCAGTCTGTGAGAAACACGGGATATGGGGCAGTCTGTGAGAAACACGGGATATGAGGAAGTCTGTGTGAAAAAAGTAAAATGGGGCGGTATATGAGAAGGGATATGGGGCAGTCTGTGTGAAGCAAGGAGATGGGGCAGTCTGTGAGAAACAAGGAATATGGGGCAGTCTGTGTGAGAAACAAGGGATATGGGGCAGACTGTGTGAAGCAAGGATATGGGACAGTCTGTAGAACAAGGAAAATGGGCAGTCTGTGGAGAAACAAGGATATGGGGCAGTCGTGTGAGAAAAAAAGGATATGGGCAGTCTGTGAGAAAGGATATGGGGTCGTCTGTGTGAAACAAGGATATTGGGTAGTCTGTGAGAAACAAGGGATATGGGGCAGTCTGTGAGAAAGGATATGGGGCAGTCTGTGAGAAACAAGGATATGGGGCAGCCTGTGAGAAACAAGGGATATGGGGCAGTCTGTGAGAAACAAGGGACATGGGTCAGTCTGTGAGAAGGGATATGGGGCAGTCTGTGTGAAGCAAGGATATGGAACAGTCTGTGAGAAACAAGGAATATGGGGCAGTCTGTGTGAGAAACAAGGAATATGGGGCAGTCTGTGTGAGAAACAAGGGATATGGGGCAGTCTGTGTGAGAAACAAGGGATATGGGGCAGTCTGTGAGAAGGGATATGGGGCAGTCTGTGTAAAGCAAGGATATGGGACATTCTGTGAGAAACAAGGAATATGGGCCAGTCTGTGTGAGAAACAAGGGATATGGGGCAGTCTGTGTGAGAAACAAGGGATATGGGGCAGTCTGTGAGAAGGGATATGGGGTAATCTGTGAGAAACAAGGATATGGGGCAGTCTGTGAGAAACAAGGGATATAGGGCAGTCTGTGAGAAACAAGGGACATGGGTCAGTCTGTAAGGAGCATGGGGCAGTCTTTGAGAAACAAGGGATATGGGGCAGTCTGTGAGAAGGGATATGGGGCAGTCTGTGAGAAACAAGGGATATGGGGCAGTCTGTGAGAAACAAGGAATATGGGGCAGTCTGTGAGAAACAAGGGATATGGGGCAGTCTGTGTGAAAGGGAAGGGAAGGGGGGGGGGGGTTGGAGGGGGGGGGGGGGGGGGTGGGGGAATATGGGGCAGTCTGTGAGTAACAAGGGATATGGGTCAGTCTGTGAGAAACAAGGTATATGGGGCAGTCTGTGAGAAACAAGGGATATGGGGCAGTCTGTGTGAGAAACAAGATATGGGGCAGTCTGTGTGAGAAATGGGATATGGGGCAGTCTCTATGAGGAAGAGGGTGATATGAGACGGTCTGTGCGAGATACAAGTGACATGGGGCAGTCTGTGAGAAAAAAGGGATATAGGGCAGTCTGTGTGAGAAACAAGTGACATGCAGCTCTCTAAGTGAGGAAAAAGGGACATAGGGGCAATCTATATGAGGAAAAGGGGGACATGGTAGCAGTCTGTGTGCGAAACAGGCTATAGGCAACATGTCAGAAAAGAGGCGTTGCCACGCCAGTTTTAAGACGCATTAAATCAGTGTAGAGTGCGCATGAATGGAAGAACCTGTCAAAAATCTGACGTGTGGTCTACCTTGCATAGTAAAAATTATGCGCCTATCGAGGAACATGAATAATTTAGTTACACAGCGAATCATTGTATCATTGCTAGCATATTTAATAGGCCTATTTAGGCGCATTCAAATGTATCGTGCCTGGCATAAAATGTGCCTAGTTTTGGAGTATTACAGTTCATTTATATAGAGAATAGGGCGTCAACAGTTTTTTTTTTCGTGCAAATACACCAAAACAATGCCGTTGTCATATTAGGACATGTCTCCCTATGTGTGCAAAAGAAGAGGAAGAGCGGGGCCGGAGAAAGCAGCTCATTGGAGGTACAGTGGTACCTTGCTATTAGTCATTAATCCGTTCCAGATCCTTGGACTTATACCAAAAAAATGTTTCCATAGGAAATAAAGGGGAAGAAATGAATGCGTTGTTATAATAATAATAATAATGATAGGATTTTTTAATAACATTACTTAATAAAGCTCAGTGTAATGCAAGCCAATTACAGTTCTAAGTGATATCAGGGAATAAATCCCACTGCTAGAGACAAAAATTGGAGCTATGCTCAGTATATAGGACGGAGGACCTAGTTTCTGCCAAGGTCCTGTCTCCGGTGATACTCCTGGTACGGTAGCAGAATGCAGGCATTTGCTTTCTCCGGCGCTTGGTATGGTGACCAGACAGGTTCAGTAGCCGAGGATCTTGCCTTTCTTCCACCCTCCTGCACCACTATCACTCAGCTAGGATCACTTAGGTAGGACGCTCAGCTGCGCCAGCAGGCCACAACAGGATCTAAGCAGGAATAGGGTATTGAGCATGAGCTACTGCAACACACGACTGCTACTCCCCACAGTCAAGCCATGCCCCGGGAGTGTCAGTGTGTGGCCAGAGCAGCACTCAAAAGCAACAGGCTGCCATGCGGGTCCAGCAAGTTGTATACAAAAAAAAGAGGCATCCAGGTCCAGACAGGACGTATGCCAAGTTGAACTTATGCCAAAGCAGACGTATACCAAGGTACCACTGTATTTGGAGAGCTGTGGGATGATGTTAGTTGTGTGAGTACTTCAAATGGCACAATTTGAGCATGATTACTGTGTAGGACCTGAAAGGGCACTATTACGGTGTGCAGCACAAGGGTGCTTTTATTGTGTGGGGCATTAGTAGTATCTGAACCACTACTACTAATTAGGTCACTACTTATTTGGAACTATTTTATGCAGGGCTACTAGTGAGTCAAAGCCAGAACAATTCATCATGGCAGTCTGGGCCAGATATGAAAGAAACAGAAGAGCTAACAACTCCAATCAGAGAAGAAAAGGGAGAGCTAAGGATGGCAATCAGCAGTAAGATCACCTATCCATATCTTTCCCACTGAGGGCCCTATGGCACATATCATTTTCTTACTTTGTTTAAAAGCTTATTTGATAAAACCCATGTAAAACAAATACTTTTTGCAAAACAATGCTAATCATTATCTTTGATTAAAAATGCATTTTTGCATGCAGTTTTCTAAATGTGCTTTTAATAGTATGTATTAACTTACTACAAAAACCCTGTGTAGTATGCAATCCTTTGAGCTAGCAGCATTTGAACCATCCCTGGTCGACTGGCTGGTGATCACCTTTTTGCCTGTCCACCATTCGGGGTTGATGAGTCTTTATATTTGGATTATTTCGGACTGAATTATTTGCTGTTTCCTGTGCCCTCTGTTTCACAGATTTTGCAGGGAATTCCATAAAAATAAATAAATAAAAATACAATTGGGGCTAAAAAACTACCACTAAATGGATTAGACTAAAATACGAGGGGTCCACTCAAGAAAGCTTTGCCCTGGGTTAAGCAATGTGTTAAAGCCAGCCTGCATTGGTGTGACAAAAAGGTGATTATACATGTTGAAGAGGTTATCCTGGAGTTTAATGATTTCATAGAACACTGTAAACAGCATTTATATGAAAAAGTAAAGATATACCACTATCTTCATATGTTGCTTATCTTTTGTTTTGACTCCTAATTCATCTAACATAAGATCAGTGAAACTTCTTGGTTGTAGGAGTGTCACTAGTTCTCCAGCAGCTCTTTCCTACAAGTCACAGAATCTATTGTAGTTATAATCTAGGACTTTACTGAAACCGGGCCCTCAACCTACTGTTCAGCCCTGCCCTGTACACCCTTACATCATCATTCTCAGACATGTACACCTCATGTCCCTGTATCTCGGTTCCACTTCATTCCATGGTTGCCTGCTGCTAGTTGTGTTATAATACAGTGCATCAAACAGTTTGTAACATGGTAAAAAAAAACATTCCTTCCTCATCCTATGATATATGTAATATATGTACAAATATATATGATTTGGTATATATTCTTCTATGTAAGTGCTGTACATTCATCACAGCAGGTTCACAGTTATCACATCATTTTAAATTATTGTTATGGGGAGTGTGGCATTACCCAGCTTTCCTGTACACTGGATAGCCTAACATGCACCCAAGAAAGGTGGGTGACATCACATCCCCCACAGTAATCAGTTTTTGATCATGGGAAAGCTGTGTGCCTGCTGTAAGGGATGTGGCATCGTCTCTGCACCCAGTGATGTCAGGGTGGCATCTCATGATGCTTTACCCTGACACCACTACAGTAAGCAGTAGGCAGACTCTTTTCTGACTGCTGCTGGATCATCTCAGAGGTCCTAATGCACATTCAGCCAATCAAACAATGGAAGTTTTTTGACCAGGTGAAAAGGTCTATTTAGCAAATTCATCAAAAAGACATCTCCTTCTATCAGAAGAGGTAAATACAGTGCTCTATAATGAAGGCTCCTAGCATGTAGCATCTAGCAGTGATGAGTCACTATGTACGCATAGTTATCACTGTATGTGTCCACATTAGTGTATAATACACTACTCCACTTGCTCTAAACATTACATTACATTCCTGTCAGCACCTCTGTTTACATAGTGATTGATGAGTCACTAGAGGCAGCCAGATATTGGATCAGGTCACTCCAACTACAGAGGAGTGTTTCTGAGCTGAATCTCGCATCAAAGCACTCCCACTGAGTGATGACAAAACGTCCATTGAGGCTATGGGATCAATGGACGTCACATGGTATGCAAGAAGTAAAGAAGTAAAGGGCTATCTGCCTGGTTTTGCAAATTAATGAGTATCAAATAGAAAGTTCAATATAATTAAGTTGTGAGCTCTATAACAAATAAAAGGGAACCCCCTTTTAAAGGGAAATGGAGGATCAGTTTTGTACTGTGTAAAGACCTTGAAGCCTTCTTCTAAGTTTTCATCTGTTTGGGGGAAAAATTTTGTTGCTCCCCCTGCCCCAAAAAGGGTTTATCCCGCATTTTTCCCCCAACCCCCAGTCCTCAAGACCCCCCAAACAGGTCATGTTTTCAGGATCTCCACAGAATGCTCTGACAATAAAAAACTCACTTGGGTTAGATAATTTTAAAAACACCTGTGCACTGCTAAGGAAAGCCAGAAAACATGACCTGTTTGTGGGACTTGAGGACTGGAGTTGGAGACCTCTGCTGTACAGCCTGTGTTGAGGGTGGTAGTGCCCGATTTGGGGGTGGTCCCAGACCCCACATTTTCCCAAATTTTTGGGGCAGGCCTGTAATATGTACATAACTGAGTCCAGAAAATAAAAGGAAGCAAAGCTGATGATGTTATTGAAGAAGCATTAAATGGACTGTCCGTCAAGGAAACCTATGTGTTTTATCTACACATTTATATAATAAATTTGTATTCCCTTTCTTTTGTGCTACTGGAGGTGCAAAGCATAGGATTCCTAAAATTAAAAAATAGGGGGCAAAAAACGGGTAAACAACTAAAGAAAAGAAAAATTTGAAAAAAAGTTTCCTGGGGAATTTGAAAAAATTTTTTTTCCTCAATACATACCCGGTCACAAAAACTATTTAATTAAAGGTTCTTTTTTCATCCTAAACCCCCTTCTAATTTTTTGCTTTAAAACCCCGTAAAATTTAAAGGGGAATGATCCTATGATTTCCCTTTTAAAAAATATTCCTTTTTTCCACGGCCTCGTGCTATGGTTTAGACCTTGGGGTTGACACTGGGAGCTGCCTCTGTGGAGTGAAATGTTTGACTCATAAAAAATTTGCTTTCAGTGACGGGGAAAACCCAAAAGCATGATACCCCAAAAGGAGGGGTGCCCGGCACCTTTGGGGGAAAACAGTGTTTGTAGGACATACCGCAGCTCCTGGACGTTCTCACTCTCATTAACTGTATCTGAATATGAGGCAGCGCAGTGACAGCACGTGGGTGTGGAGCAGCATGGGATCAAACAGGGAACAAACACTGTATCCAGCCGGGCTGCTGCCCCAAAATTTAGGCGGGAAAGCGCTTGACGGGAGAACAGAAGAGTGACTTGAATTTTGGGCACTTTTTCATTAAAAAACCCTCCATAACAGGTCTCGTTTCTATGTAAGTTATTTCATTCTCTTTTGACCTGACGTTAACAGTTCATATTTCTACCTGCTTCTAATCCTTTGGGGGGGGGCAGTCGGCAAAAAAAACTTTTTCCCATAGTGTAAAGAAACATTTTTCAAAGAAAAAACACAGTTTAAAAAAACAAGGTTTAAATTTTTAAAATAAAAAATTTTGGCTATTAAAAAGTCCAGCCCTTTAAATTGGGGGCCCCAGTAAACCAAAAGGAAAGGGGGGAGGAAATAATAAAGAGCAAAAAACCCATCGCAAAAAACAAAGGGGACAACATGAATAAATTGGAGCTGCCCCAAATTTTTTTAAAGTGCTATTATTTAAAAAAAAAACTTTTTTGTAGCCCTGTCCGAAAAGACGTATAATGGTGGATGCCAAAATCTGGCACATTTTTAGGTCAGTCCCGCCATTTTTTGAAATGCCCCAATTCTACAGGGGGGAGGCCCACACAAAAATTCTTTACACTTTTTAATAAAGAGCTGTGGGGGCCCCCAACCTTTCCCATACATACCGACAAACGGGGGGGGAAAAAAGGTTTTCTGGGGGTCTAGGCAAATACGGAATTTAGGGCCCCCAACCCCTCCCCCCAATGAAAAAATTCAGCCTACTCCTTCCCCTTTGGGAAACCCCTTTCCCTTTTGGAATGAAGTTTAAACCCTAGGCGGCGGGCCCACCCGTCGTCTCGGCCCTTTCCGACAAAATTTCCACATTTTAATTTTTCCCGAGATTTACAACTATTTAGGTGGGCCCCCTTTTTTTATACATGTCCACAAATCCCCGGGAAAAAAATTTAAGAAACAATAAGAGCGAAATCTTTTGAAAAATAGGCTGCACCATTTTTTGGGGGTTTTTGGCCAAAAAATGTTGTAGTTTCCCGTTCTATGATGTTTGAAAAAATCGAAAGCCCCAAAAATTGAGCGGCACAGCACTTTTGAATGCACCCTAAGCCAACACCAAAGATATTTTTATGCGCCAAAAGGAAAATTCTATGCTATGCAAAGGGAAAACCCCACGCCAGATTTTTGAAAACCCCCAAACATACATATTATAACAAATAATTTCATAAAAACGAAAAAAAGGGTTTAAAGAATTATTTCCCAAACCCTTGTCAAACCCAAAAATTTACGGATGTATATAAGGGCTTTAAAAAAACTGGGTGGCCCCTTAAGTAAAAAAGGGCACTACGAGATTATCCCCATGTGTCAATTTTTAAGCACCAATTTTGGAAGGAAAAAAACAGTTTTAAAAATACGTGTTTGCGTGTTCACAGTTTACGCTTCATTAGGAAAAGAAATCCTGCTCAATCTTAAAAGATCTTAGGGGTTTCACTAAAGAAACCTGTCATATAGATTATGCCCCCCCGCTGGGGGGTAGTACAAGATAATAACAGACGTGCTTTTTTCCCCCGCTGTTTTCCTTTATTCTGTAAGATGTGGGGGTTTTCGAGCATTTAGTGCTCAAATCTGTAGTTTTTAGCCAGAAAAGAGTCAAAGATCCTTTTTTTTTTATACCCCTTTTTCCCCCCTGAGGGGGTAGCCCCCCCCCCTCAAATGATAAAAAAATTACTTTGAAAAGGGTAAGGGAAAAATGTGAATTTTCCTTCCAGGTTTTGGGCGGGGCTAGCCTTTGGTGGGCGGGGGTTTAACCAACGGGGGTAGAAAGGAAAAAAAGAATAAATTTTTTAGCCTTTTAAAGTTTCTAAAATCCAGCCTCTTACAGAATAAAGACACAGCGCCGGGAAACAGGGGTCGACACGGGTTTTGCTGTCCTCAGCAAGTTGGGGGGAAAATCAAAGGACAGGGCTTTTTTAAAAATTGGTGGGATTGGGGGGAAAACCCCCCTTTTTATCCCCGCTGAACCTCACTTTCCCAAAAAAAAGGGCATTATTTAAAATATCAAGTTTAGTTAAAGAGAAACCTTTCCCCCGTTTGAAAAAATTTTAAAAAAATCTTTTGTGTTTGTTGTCATTTTTGGGTCTGGGCGAACGTGGGGTAGATAATAAATTTTTGGGGTCCGTTGCAAAAGTTTTTTTGGCCCCGGGTTGCCAGTTTTATATGGAGTGATAAAAAAAGGTTCCATAGATCCCCAAATTTTATATTTTTTTTAACTATCCCTTCAATACTCTTTTATTCTTCTTCCTTACAGAGACTGTTTTCCATACAGGGATCCTTATCTACTTAGGAGATCTCATATGTAGTTTAGGCAGCCTTGGCATTTACACTTCATTCCTTGGAATCAGCGTAGCTTTCAATCTACGATGCTCCCATAGTGAATCACCGACCGAATCATGTGACAGCGGTCCAATCACTGCTTACCAGCTGTCCGGGCTCTCTGTTGAAATCACAGACACCAGCAATAAAAGTTTTATACTTGTTTTATCTCTATTTTAATAGATACACCGAATATAAAAGATATTTTTATTACAAATATGTTTTATCTAGCTTGTTAAAAAGCATATATAGAACTACTGTTACATGAGAGGTTTTAACAATCAGCGGCTATGCCCAGTGGGAAATCTGGTCTCATACCAAGGCGGCACCTGTTTTCTATTTAACTGGGACTATTCTGATGAAGCGTGTCTGCGAACACACAAAACACAGATTTTAACTAATTTTACTTCCCTTTTGAGGCATAAAATGCGCCTAAGTGAGCAGTTTACAATGTCTAATGCACCTAATGAATAAGTTAGGCGCATTGTTCGTAAAACTCGACGGTAAAACACGCGTCGCATCCCCACTCGTATTATTAGACACCTATATGAATGTGGTTCGGCAAAATTAGACGCATTACTGCTCGAATAGACAGAACTATTTTAATGTGGTCTGCCTGAGCCTGAGGAGTCGAAGTGGAGCTAGATTTGCTGTTAGGGAAAAAACGTCAAATATTTCTCAACACCAGTGCAATAATAAAAAGTGATTTCTGATAATTATCAAACTATATAAAATTAAATTATTTAAGTGTAATAAAAAAAGTTATCATATAAAATGAATATAACAATATATAATATCCCAAAAATATTAAGATATCGCCTATAAAATTTATTTAAATTTAATAGAATCTAAAACTAATTTTACATAAATTACCACTGAGTTGTGGTTAGACTTTTTTATTCTTAATTCTTACTACCATATATACTCGAGTATAAGCCGAGTTTTTCAGCCAAAAAAATGTGCTGAAAAATCCTCCCTCAGCTTATACTCGAGTCACTGTCGGCGCTCGGGCGCGGCCATGGCCCGTGTGCCGTCACGGACGCTTCAGTTATTATGCAGACTCACTCAGGGAGCGGCATATAGCGTGCTTGAAGGGGCCGAGGATCCTGACAGCGTTGGTCGGGCGCTGACAGCGATCTTTGTCTCACCTGTATTGCGACTCTACCGGAACGCACACAGGTGTAGAAGATAGCACCTGCGGAAGCAGAGTTGAGCGAGCGCTCCCCTGCTCTGCAGTGGTTCCGGGCAGTTGACCCACGCAGATCGCAGCTTGGGTGTGTCCGGAGTTTACGGCACACAGGCAGTGTGTGTCATCACCCTGCACGTGCGCGGCCTGATGACATAACACCGACTAGTTTGCCGGCCGGAGCGAGGAGGGAGGATCAATGCGCTGGTGGAGACCTGGTGCCCAGCGCTGGCGGGGAGCGTGGTAAGTGGTTGTGTTTTCTTGTTTTAAAAAACCCATAACTATACATGCTTATAAACATGCCTGAGGGGGACCTTATACCTGCCTATGCGCCTGCCTATAGCTGCCTTGGGGGGAACTTT
Source organism: Phyllomedusa bahiana (assembly GCA_025379985.1). Taxonomy (NCBI): domain Eukaryota; kingdom Metazoa; phylum Chordata; class Amphibia; order Anura; family Hylidae; genus Phyllomedusa; species Phyllomedusa bahiana. The sequence goes on along the minus strand of JAODAL010010057.1, from coordinate 71,069 downwards.
ACCTGCCTATACCCTGCCTATACCTGCCTAGGGAGACCTTTACCTGCCTTTGTCCTGCCTATACCTGCCTAGGGGGACCTATACCTGCCTATACCCTGCCTATACCTGCCTATAGCCTGCCTAGGGGGACCTATACCTGCCTATGAGGACCTATACCTGCCTATAACCTGCCTATGGGGGCAATTACCTGCCTATAGCCTGCCTAGGGGGACCTATACCTGCCTATACCAGCCTATAACCAGCCTATAACGACCTATACCTGCCTATACCCTGCCTATGAGGACCTATAATAACGACCTATACCTGCCTATAACCTGCCTATGGGGGCAATTACCTGCCTATAGCCTGCCTAGGGGGACATATAGCTGCCTATACCAGCCTATGGGGGACATTAAACTGCCTATACCAGCCTATATCTACCCATGGGGGACATTAAACTGCCTATACCAGCCTATATCTGCCTATGGGGGACATTAAACTTCCTATATCTGCCTATGGGAGACATTAAACTGCCTATGAAATTTTATTGGTATCTATTTTCATTTTTAAAATTCACCAGTAGCCGCTGCATTTTTCACCCTAGGCTTATACTCGAGTCAATAAGCTTTCCCGGTTTTTGTGCCAAAAGTAGGTGCCTCGGCTTATACTCGGGTCGGTTTATACTCGAGTATATACAGTACATTAAATTTGAAATGTATTTTTGCTGCTCTCATCCTTTATTCTACATACAGCAAGAGCCAGCACACCACAGGTCTTGGGACCTTTTCCCCAAGCAAGATCACAGCATTTTTATATCACGACATCATTCTAAGATTTTCTTTTTTATTTCCCTTCTTTATCCCCTTATAATATATTGCATTACTAAGCGCCAAAGTTTCGTAAGCGCCTAAAAAAGGGCAAGGGCATCAACTTTAGACACCAATTTTAATCACCATCACTCAAACACTTTCATCTTTCAGGGCATTATCGGGGCCGGGGACGATGTGGAAAAGGGGAGGCACCCCTGGGGGCTCCACTTCATCCCAGGCAGGGGGGGGAAGCAGAGGATGGGCTAAATTTTACTTGGGAAAGGGGGATGGTGGGGCGCTACATGCCTTATTTGCCTAGGGCACCAGAATACCTTGTCCCAGCCCTGCGCATTATACACTGAAAACGAGACTCAACAATTCATTTCAAAGCGCCTTCCTTCTTCATACATGTCGCCCTTAGTGTCATTTATAGTAATGCACCCAGTTGTTTTAGCGGCTTATATTACTTGCATCAATTTTGTTTGACAAGCGACTGAAATCATTCATTTCCCTTGTTTTTATGAAATTATCTTTATATTCCACTGCCTCGGAGACCCGTTGTGTGCTGGAGCCCCGGGAGAATTGAAAGATCGGCTGCTGGGACTTCTAGATACCTGTACTAAACCATTTGAGTGTGTTGTACCATTTAATTGTACAACAAACCCAAGTGACTGTTCGTTGATCGACCCCAAAAAATTCGGGGCAGGGTCCCCGTGGAAAAATTTTCTTTGCAGAAAAACCCTTAAATTTTTCCCCAACTTGTCATACAAAAAACTTCCATGGGGGCAGCAAAGACACAGAAAAAACTCTTTCCTTTGGGGTAGTGCTCTTCAAAGAGTTAAAAGGAAGTTTTAGAGAAAAAAACAGTTAATTAGCAAACCTTTTTTTAATGTCTTTACTGTGTAGCTTAGGAAATATTACTTTATTAATGATGTTTATATTAACTGTCAGTGGAATTGTGTTTTACATTCTTTCATAGGTATGTCTGGAGAGATTTAATACGCTACATACAAAAATAATTTAGCTTTCATCTAGTGGAATAATTTCCTACAAATGAGCTGCAACTGTTCTGCTCAGGAGTAGTGCACTGCTATTAATGTCTTCAAACTGTCTGTGTCTTTTTCCTCAATCATGTCAAGGGTTTAGTAATTGTGGAAACTCCAGTTAAGGAATAAATAACCGTTAACTTGGAAATAATCTATCAGCACCATTAAGCCAATCAATTTTGAGCTTCAAAGGCTTATTTTGGACGTCCCAAGTCTGCAAAAAAAACGTACTATTATGTAGAAGCAGGTCTGGTTCCCAGACATGAGGTCTGAATTCTGTCATGTCCCACGGAAAAGAAGGAAAAACATCCCTTTGCAGAGTTTGCCACGCCACGGACTCCGAGTCCAGAGACAATACCAGAGAAGGAGGAGGGGGAATTTCAGTGATATCATTTTCCGAGAAAGAGCTGGCGAACGTCTTGCCAGTTTTGAGACCACCCATGTGAAGTAACTGAGCTTCCAGTATTAGGGGAGCTAATTTGGATAAGCAGCTCATATGAGGGGTCAAATGAAAAAGAGATGGGTTTTTTTCCACTAGTGTCAGGCCCACTCATTGTTACCCTTCTGTCATATTAACACTTTCAGACATATACCAAATACTGTTTCTGTAGGGGGCAGTATTACCACCCCCCTTTATTCTTGGGGTTTCGGATTATGTTCTAATATACTTTTGTCAAAAGTTTGCTTGATGCTCGATTATCATGCAGCTTTAAGCAATCTGTGCTGTCGAACTGCTAGAAAATTATAACTCCCATCATGCCCTGGCAGCCGCAAGCTGTCCTAATTGTAGTTTTGAAATAGCTTGAGAGGCTGAGGTTGGCGAATACTACCCTAGAAAGATCCCAAAGTAACTTTAATGATATGCAGGTTTTGTAAGTAGAGAAAATATAGAATGTCCCCTCGTAATTTCTCCTGGTGTGCTAAATTATACCATTTGTGTCGTGACAAGGTTTTTTATTGCACAGTATTTATCAGGCATGGTATCTGTATTCCAGTATTTGTAACAAACTTTATTGGGTAAAAGATGGGATAACCCTTATAAATGCCACAAGATACTGTAATACTATATGGTACTAGAATAGTTTTATTTCTGTACAAATGGACAATATTATAGTAGTTGTATTCTTTTTCATAGGGGGCAGTATTATAGTAATTATCTTCTCGTACAAAGGAGCAGTATTACAGTAGTTATATTCTTGTCGATGAGGAAGTATTATAGGAGTCATATTCCTGTATATTTATATAGTTATTTGTATAGTTATATTCTTGTACATTGGGAGCAGCAATATAGTCATTATATTCCTATGTATATGAGACAGCATTATAGTAGTTACATTCTTGTTCATAGGAGACAGTATTATAGTAGTTGTTTTTTTGTACATAGGGGTCAGTGTTTTACTTATTTTCCAATACACATATACATAAATTCTTGCACATCGGGGATAATATTATAATAGTTATATTCCTGTATTTAAGAGACAGTTTTATATTTGTAGTATTTTTGTACATTGGGGCAGTGTTAGGGTATATTCACACGCCGTTTTGTGTCCGGGTGAACATACGCTTTTGGAATGCGTGTCTGGGTCCATCTGAACGATCTGATCCAACTTTCGGATCTGCTCCCAGAATTGACTTGTCATTTCTTGGAGGGTATCCGAAAGACGGTTCGGGCAGGCGCGATGCAAACACGCATCGGCGATCACTCATGTAAACGCCGCTGCATGTTTCCCATTGCCGGCATTGATAATCTCACTACTAATTGTTCGATGCGTGTCTGGGTTTGTTCAGACAGACCCAGACACGCATCCCAAAAGCTTATGTTCACACGGACACAACACGGCGTGTGAACATACCCTTATACTTATATTCCAATACATAGAGGCAGTATTATACTAGTTAAATTCTTGGACATCGGGGTCAATATTATAGTGGGTATTGTATATTCCTGTATATAGGAGACAGTATTGTACTAGTTATATTCTTGCACATAGCGGGAAGTATTGTAGTAAGTTGATGAAACTGAAAAGTTCAGCACCGAAATAAAACTTTCTTTTTTGGTTGTCCATTAAAAAGCAAATATTTAAAAAGATATTACCAACCAATGAAATTAGGGGAATTGTTGTAGTATTTAGTGATAAAAAATAGCTGACTGAGCTAAAAAATTATAACATTACACAGTATAAGTGGTATCTGATCATTGGATTCTGACCTTATGAAGCCCAATTGATCTTTTGTTATATTGTATTTATAAGGCATAACATTTGTGTTCAGTATCTGTAGCAAACAGTTGTTGGGTGAAAACTGGAATCATTTTTCTAAAAACCACAAAATAAAGAGGTGTATTTTCAGTGCATATATTTCTTACAATCGGTAAACATGTGGCAACCTTTCCAAAAGGGTAAAATCTTATAGCAGCACTAGTTGTATGTTCACTTATGCACTGGCTTTTAATGGTTTTCCCATCTTAAAAAGCAATGGCATCACTAGTTCATACCATCCTTTATAATCACCGGGGGTCTGATGTTTTAGTTTAGTTCTAGTTTAGTGGCACTTTCGCTTGTAAGTTTTTCCCTACTCAGCAGCACTGCCAGCCTTTTGGCTGTGCATAAAACTGATGTACAGTCCCATTTAGTCAATTAGAACCATGCTGCAGTTCCATGCACAGCAATTAGCCAGGGATGATAGGAATAAAGAGCCACAACATCTGTCTCCCCATCATTTTCAGGACTAGTGATGGTTCCTGAGGCCAGAACCCCACCAAACATAAAAATCATAAATTGATGTTTATAGCCATAAATATGCTTACCATACCTAAACATTGGCAAGATGAGAAGTAGAAAAAGTCCACTATACAGTTTTATGATACACTGGATTGTTGTTTTTCCTTCTCATACATTCTCCTCTTGCCTAGCTTGTAGCTATGGTAAGCATCTGGGAATCAACCACATTAACATGGAAACTTTCCAATGATAATATTGAACCGTCTAATCAGTTTTATTAGCAGTCGCAGCAGTAGAGAATAGGGAAACAATTAAAAATCTGTTAGAAGGTTGGAGTGAAGTTATCAGTGGCTTCCTTACCTGATAATGAAGAATCCAGGTCTGCAGGAGGAGCCAGACGTCCAGTGATGATGTCTACAATAAAAAGAAAACTAGTTAAATTCTAGGCTTTGCGCCTCTAGTAAGGCTTATCACAGTAAAAACGTATGGGGACATTAGAGATGAGAAGCAGCCGAACCAGTTCACTCAGTTTTTTTGGCACATGGAACATGAAATAAACTGCTCGTAAAGTGATGTACAATACTGCGTCTTCAAAGGCAAACTCTGGAAAATAAACAGATTTGAACTTTCAGCCTCATTTTATGATCCAGGAGAGACCATGGCTGTCCAACACGTGCAAAGGCAGATTGACCCTAATTATATGACTATGTGTTATATTGTCTATTGATGCCAAGCCAATCAAAAATTATTTGTAAATCATTCATTTTCCTCTTTTTGTCTTACCTAATTATCAGGGCCAACTTAACAGTGTTATGGGCCCCCAGGAATAGCAGTGCAGAGGGCCCTGCCCAAATACTTGCCGTCACACTAGGTTATGCCTGTAGCCATGACCAAACATGACACCATGCCTCAAACCACCTCCAAGCACACCCATATTATCACGTCACCTACATCGGGACAGCTTACTGACGTCCGTAGGCAGCCTGCGGCCTATAAGACTAATTGGCAGGGAAAAGAGCTGCTACACCATGGTTTTTAACTGCTTGAATGTCCTAAGAACACAAAACAGTTAAAGGGGTTGTCTCGCTACAAAGAATAGCTTTCAAATTGTAGGGAACACAAAATAAAGACATTTTTAAAATATATTGATTTGTGCATCTGTTTTCGTTAAGGAGATACAAGTGAATTAATCACCTCCCTGGCTATTTCAGTTCCCTCAGTAACCGACCTGTGTACAGCTCTCCCCCCTGCTGTTTGTTCTATGTGATAGCAGTGAGTGACGTCATCACACAGGTCACACAGGTTGTGGCAGCCTCTGTTCTGAGCAGCAGTAAAAAGCTTGATTTATCTAAAGTAAACAGCTCTAATTAGGGCTTTTCTTTGAGGGATCAGATACAAAGTCCTACTTGTAGTTTCAGAGAAGTTTCTGAGCTAATCTGAACTAATTAGCAACTGAAAACACAGAGTTGAATACACCACAGAGCTGTATGCAAATTACAGTCATTCTGAACCAGGAGGTGACAGAGTATTTCATTCATGCATCTTATGAAACTCTGTAGGGAGACAACTCCTTTAAGTAGGCAGCGCTGACTCAGGGATCCAGGGTATATGCCCTTGATTCCCAACACATATATTCAGCACCTAGGGCCCTAATGCTGGTGGGGCCGATAGGCACTTGCCTAGTGGGACCAATGAATAAGATGGCCCTGCTAATTACTGGTCAGTACAATTTTATCAGCAGATGTATGAATTTAGAAGTGGAACAAATTGTGTAACTTTTATCAAAATACAGCAGGTAGCATAATGTATTTGCTTCAGCTTACTAGGTTTGTTGAACACATTTCTCTTATGTACACTACCTCCAGTCTGGTGTACAGAAAGTGTTTTACAACTCCTTTTTTGTATTAGCACTCAGTGTTAAGACATGCTTAATAGATGTATGTATGTGTACCTCTTTTTTGTATAATTCTGCTCCATTCTTTTAAACATATTCTATCCAAGTTTTAGAGTTATTTTTTTTCCTTTTACTTTTCTGTCTGTCAGTTATGTTGGCCAGATAAAAAAAAAGTTTTGAAAATAGCATCTAGCACCAAGTGTTATTAAGTCACAGGTGACTTGAGGATTGCTACATCTAATAGAGGGCGCTGGAGAGTTAAGCTCTCTTCCCTTAAAGGGGTTGTCTCGCTACAATGATTGGGTTTAATTAAAAGATCCTTAAAAAACAAGCAGCTTTGCAATATATGTTCATTACAAATGTCCTACTGATTTTGAGTAAGCCCTGTTAGTAGGAGTACATCAGCTTCTCAAATCTCTATAGCAGCCGACCTGTTGATCCTTATCTCACTGGCTGTCAGGTCTGTATGACTCATCAGCCTCTGAATACAGGTAGGAGCAGAGAGCCCCTCTTGCACAGAATGCTTCTGTAGTGGAGGGAGGGAGAGGTCTCTGGCTTCTGTGTCCATGCTGCCTGGATTAACCCTGTGTGTGCCTGCTTCCTCCTGCTCTCTACACAGATAGATGTGACAGCAGTGACCCTGTGTGTTACTATAATCATGATGTGTCTGTGGAGCTGTAACTTTATTAATACTATACAGATCAGGGGGCATGTGAAGGGTTCATGCTCTGGTGTACTAATGACACATCCTGAGTATAGTAACACTTCACAGCTGCCCTGTGTCTGTTCTGACAGGGTCTGTTTGTTGCTGGAGATGTGCAGATTTGTATGCTAAGTAGAGGGTATAGGAACACTTGCTCCACACTCATAGATCAGCCCTCTCCTGTCTCCTGACTGTGGAGACGAGCAGCAAGAGCTGCAGCAGACCTAGGCAGGCACACACAGGGTTAACTCTGGCAGCAAACCCCCCCCCCCCGGGATAGTAGTTATGGAGGAGAGCTTTCTGTGTGCTGAGGGGAGGGGGGAAGAGGGAGGAGAAGAGGAGAAGAGGCAGACAAGAAGCCCGCCCCTTAAATCAACTGCCAGGCTCACTGACTTAGGCTGAGAGCTTGTAATGAGACAACTCATTTAAGCCTTTGTAATATGCAAATACCCAGTGTTGGGGAAAAGGCGATTAAATCCTCACACACCAACATGGTGCTCATTCTCACCATAGACGTACATTCCCTCTTCTGAGCCACACTCAAGCCTCTCACCTAGCCAGACAGTGAGTTCTACTCTGCACTGATGAGGGGTAACACCCCAAAACAGCTATATGCAAATGAACTACACTAGTAAGGATTGATTCCTGTTACATTGCAAGGCTTAGTTAGTCACTAGCGACTTGAGAACTGCTACATCCAACAGAGGGAGCTGGAGAGTTCCACTCTCTTCCCATAAGCATTTCTAATATGGAAATACCCAGTGACATGAAAAAGGCAATTAAATCCTCACACACCGACATTGTGCTTCTCCCTGATAAAATACATTACCTTTTCTGAGCCACACTCAAGCCTCTCACCTAGCCAGCCAGTGAGTTATACTCTGCACTGATGAGGGGTAACACCCCGAAACAGCTGTATGCATATGAACGAAAATGGCAATGGCATTAAACCTTTTCACATTCCTAGCCTCAGTGAGTCACATGTGACTTGAAAATTGCTACATCCAATAGAGGGCGCTGGAGAGTTCAGCTCTCTTCCCATAAGCCTATGTCTACACAGCACTGGATTCTTTTCGGATTTTCAGCGGTTTCAGTATTTTGAATCTGCCGAAAATCTGACTGTATCCAGCACTGGGTAGACTTCAGTAGAAAATCCACACTGTAGTCTACACAGCATGGGTTTTCTACTGAAGCCGCTGGCCATCCAGCGGAAGATAGAACATGATAGAACATGTTTTATCTTCTGTCGGATTACTGTCTGAAATCCAACCATGCTTTTTTGCACAAAACAAGTGCAAAAGACTGACAGTGCAGCGCAATGCGGCAGAGTTAAAATACCATATCATCCACTTTGCTGTGGAGGCCTAGGCTAAGTCTTTGTTATGAGAAACATAAGGACCACCAATTATTAACCACATCTTATTTTCTCTAACCAGGGGCAGAGATACACTACAATTAATGAATCTCTTTCTGGACATACAGTTGAAACTAGAAGTTCACATACACTATGTAAAAAGACACATATGCATGTTTTTCTCACTATCTGACATGAAATCATAAAATACCTAACCCGTTTTAGATCAATTAGGATTAAAAAAAATTATTTATATTTGCCAAATGCCAGAATAATGAGAGAGAGACAATTTTTAAGGCATTTTTATTACTTTCTGCAAAGTCAAAAGTTTACATACATTTCATTAGTATCTGGTAGCATTGCCCTTAAACTGTATGATTTGAGTCCTTCCACAAGCTTCTCACAATAGTTGGTAGGAATTGTGGCCCATTCCTCCTGACAGAACTGGTGTAACTAAGTCATGTTTGTAGGTCGCCTTTCTTGCACCTGCCTTTTTAGCTTTGCTCATAAATTTTCAATATGATTGAGATCAGAGCTTTGTGGTGGCCACTCCAAAACATTGACTTGGTTATCTTTAAGCCACTTTGTAACCAGTTTGGCAGTTTGCTTCGGGTCATTGTCCATTTGGAAACCCATTTCCGCCCAAGCTTTAACTTCCAGGCTGATGTCTTGAGACGTTGCTTCAGTATTGCCACATAATCTTCTTTTCTCATGATGCCATCTATTTTGTGAAGTGCACCAGTCCCTCCTGCAGCAAAACAACCCTACAACATGATGCTGCCACCCCGTGTTTCACAGTTGGGATTGTTTTCTTAGACCTCCAAGCTTCCCTCTTTTTCCTCCAAACACAAGGATGGTAATTATTGCCAAACAGTTCACTTTTAGTTTCGTCAGACCACAGGACATGTTTCCAAAAATGTAGGGCTTTGTTCCTGTGTCCATTTGCAAACATTAATCTGGCTTTTATATGTTTCTTTTGGAATAATGGCTTCTTCTTGGGAAGAGTAGCCTTTCAGTCCATCTTGATACAGTACTTGTTTCACTGTGGGTAATGACATAATCTTACCAGCTTCCGCCAGCATCTTCAAGAGGTCTTTTGCTTTTGTTCTTGGGTTGATATGCACATGTCAGACCAAAACATGTTCATCTCTGAGACACAGAACCCGTCTCCTTTCTAAGCGGTATGATGACTGGACATTCTCATCTTGTTTGCACTTGCATATAATTGTTTGTACAGATGAAAAAGGCACTTTCAGGTATCTGGAAATTGCACCCAAAGGTGAACCAGACTTGTGAAAGTCCACAATTCTCTTCCTGATATCTTGGCTGATTTTTTTAGACTTTCCCATGATGTTACACACAGAAGCAGTGTGTTTCTGGTGTGCATTAAAAAGTACATCAACTAGTGTGTCTCTAATTAACTCAGATGTTGCCAATAAATCTATCAGAAGCTTCTAAAGACATGATCTCATCATATGGGCTGTCCCAAATTGTTTAAAGGTATAGTAATCCTAGTGTTTGTAAACTTTTGACTTTGCAGAAAGTCATAAAATGCCTTAAAAAAATTCTCTTTCTCTCATTATTCTGGCATTTAGCAAATATAAATAATTGTGGTAATCCTAACTGACCTAAAACATGTAAGGTTTATTCTGATTTCATGTCAGATAGTGTTAAAAACATGCATATGTGTCTTTGTATATAGTGTATGTAAACTTCTGATTTCAACTGTAGATGCCTATTTATTTACATGGGGACTATGTAGCACTTACAGCTAGCTGTAATCAGGCCCGGACTGAGCATAGACCATATCGGGCAGAGGCCCGGCGGGCTGCTCTGCTTGTGGGCCGCTTGTGCTGCTTGGTAATAGCAGCGGCCGCATCCTGCATCAGGACTCCACTCGTAGCAGCCCTCAGGTTCAGAGCAGGGTTGCACAGCCTTACATCTCCCCCGTGCTGCCTAGAGAGTGCGGCTCCGCCTCCTTACCTGAGCGGTGTCTCCGCGGGCCGGCACTTCAAAGACTCTCACTCCCGGGCTCCTGCAGACAGGGCCATCTCTTCCATTGGGCCAGGTAGGCCATTGCCCGGGGGCCCCACGATCTCAGGGGGCCCTCCCGGGCAGCCGCCTACCCTGCCCAGTGGAGCGACAGCCAGGCTCTGCCCGGGGCAGTCGGGATTCGGCCGCAGCGCCGGCTCGGAGCGTCGCCGGGGGAGGCTGGGGTTTCCCTCTGGCGGGCTCCGAGTACCGGCACCAGTCTGTGGCTCCCTCATCACATGGCTGCATGGCCGGGTCACAGACCCAGCCATGCAGCCATCACGGCCGCCGCCTGCACCGCGCGGTGCAGGCAGCGGCAGAGGCTGAACAGCAGGGATCTACTGATCCCGTCTGTTCAGCTCCCAGGAGGCCGCGGGGCAGGCGCGCGATGTGATGACGTCATCGCTCGCCTGCTCCGCGGCCCTGCAATCTGCTGCCAGCGGCCACCGGCTCCGGACGTGGAGAAGAGGAAGGAAATCAGGTGAGTAAGATTTGTATTTATTTATTTTTTTAAACTACTGGCCCTGCCTAACAATATACTGCCCTGCCACCTATATACTTCCCCTGCCACCAATATACTGCCCTGCCACCAATTATACTGCCCTGCCACCAATATACTGCCCTGCCACCTATATACTGCCCTGCCCACCAATATACTGCCCTGCCACCTATATACTGCCCTGGCCACCAAAAAAACTGCCCTGCCACCTATATACTGCCCCTGCCATCTATATACTGCCCTTGCCACCATATACTGCCCTGCCACCTATATACTGCCCTGCCACCAATATACTGCCCTGCCACCTATATACTGCCCTGCCACCAATATACTGGCCCTGCCACCATATACTGCCCTGTCATCAATTACTGCCCTGCCACCAATATACTGCCCTGCCACCTATATACTGCCCTGCCTCCTATATACTGCCCTGCCACCAATATACTGCCCTGCCACCTATATACTGACCTGCCGCCAATATACTGCCCTGCCACCTATATACTGCCCTGCCACCAATATACTGCCCTGCCACCTATATACTGCCCTGCCACCAATATACTGCCCTGCCACCTATATACTGCCCTGCCTACCACCTATATACTGCCCTGCCTGCCACCTATATACTGCCCTGCCACCTATGTACTGCCCTGCCTGCCACCTATGTACTGCCCTGCCTGCCACCTATATACTGCCCTGCCAGGCTATATACTGCCCTGCCTACCACCTATATACTGCCCTGCCTACCACCTAAATACTGCCGTGATTGCTACCTATATACTGCCCTGCCTGGCTATATACTGCCCTGCCTACCCATATACTGCCCTGCCTGCCCTAATTACTGGCCCTGCCTGCCCTACACTCTACAGGGGGGCTCTAAACCTACCTACAGGGGACAGCATATCTACCTACAGTTAGCCTGTTAACCTACCTACTTAATGGTGGGCAGCATCACTACCTACTTAGTAAATGTGGAGCGCCCATAACAAAGGTAGGAATCGGCAGCGAAGTGCTGATAAAGTGAGGATTCTAAGATGTTTGTGCGTTACATTCTGCAGGGACGAGTGGCGTCCAGGACAAGTCGTCATGTCGGTCTAGACGGAAGGAAGGAAAAGGAAAAAGAACTTTCAGAGAACGACTGATCAGATAGGACGTCTCCGTGGGTCCCGGGTGTCAGGGGTTATTTGCAATTATATTCATCAGTGCTAAAGTCTCTGTCATGTAATGGTGACCTGAGCTGGTAATGTTTATACTTGTTTCTTTGAGTAGTGTTTTGTTTTTGTTTTTTTTTTGGGGGGAGGAGGGTGGTGGTGGGAGGGGGGACCCCAGTACACCTCTCTGCCCAGGGGCCCCTAGTGCTGTTAAGACGGCCCTGCCTGCAGAAGCCAGTGCAGCTCCTGAGGACGACCCCTGACGGACCCCTGGTGAGTGAGCTGGCCCCACAGGCAGCACTCTGCAGATCACAGAACAACAGGTGCTGAGAAGAGCTGCCAAGGCCAGTAATGATCTATATGGATATCATGGTCTGATATCAGTCCCCAGCATCCACATAGATCATTACTGGCCTGATGGGCCCTTTTCCAGCCCCTATTGCTACACCATGATATCACCTTTGTAGGGGCTGCAATGATTTCTGTGGGGAGTAATAAAAAAGCCCCTTTAGCAGTCAATCACCCCTACGAGGCCAAAATTAAAATGGGGTGATAATAGGGGTAAAATGAAACAGCAAAATCTGTCTGCACCAAAAAAAATGAATTAAAGGGACATTTCCATTTGCTCATTTATGGCTTATCAATAGGACCCACAGGATGTGCCATAAATGTCTGATACATGCAGGTCCAGGCTGGGTCAAGGAACATTTGGCTAGAGTGACTCTTGACATCAACAGGGTCACATTTTCATCAAAAATAAAATCACCTCAACATGTGGTTCTGCTGCCATCATGTGAGACGCGCTTCAGCAGAGGGGGCGCCATCCCCCCGAATGGACCCCTGATCTTGGCGCTGCAGCTTACACTCAGCCTATGGGACTTGCGGTAAATTTGGGTTCCCTGAATTATGACGCTCTGGTCTGGTCTAATAATTTGCTTTTCTATGACCGGGTCTGAATTTACTAGTGCTCTTATAGAGGCTGAGGACAGCTACAGACATGAAGGGCCAAAGAAGTCTATATGTCTCCACAGCTCAGCTTTTTGGTCATTTTTTTCAACGTTTTTCGTTCTCTAAAACTGTTGAAAAAACGACTGAAAACAGCTACCATAGACTTTAATAGTAAAAACATTTTTTTTGGCCCTACCAGTGGGGAGTGCAGACGTGTTCAGGGAGGCTCTTTCCCACCCAAATATAGCCTGTTCCGCTTGCATCAACAGCAGAAGAGCGAAGAGACGGCAAAAAGCACCAAAGGAACTCCGGGGGGGAAAAAATTCCTTTTTTAAATTTATTTTGCGCCTCTCCAGCCCTGCGGGGACCCACAACTCCCCGCCTCGGCACAGGCGCCATTTTTGCCCCCCCCCCCCCCCAGCCCCGAGCAAAAAGGTCCGAAACCAACTAAAGGGCTGAAACCCGGTGAGCCCGAGTCCTTACAGCCCAAGCCACAAAAAACCGGGCACCCCCAACCCCGATGATACTCCGGGCTACAGCCGTCATCCCCCTGCACAAGTCAGGAGTCGCGGAGGGCGACGACTTGTGGCCATCAAAAATCCACAGCGGAAGGACGTGACAAAGAGGGGCCCGGACCCTGCGGGGAAAACCCCGCCCCGGAACTCTGCCCCGAATCCAAGGTTGGGTGATGGAGCGGGACGATCCCAACCCGTCTGCACTGAGAGCTGAAAGCAGCTGCCGGGGGCCCTTGAACCCCTAAACAGCATCAGCCCCTCAGATGTCAAAATGGCGGCAGCCGTCCTTGTCTCTCCCTCCCCTCACAGCAAGCCATTTAACCCTCTTTACGGGGACCCACCACTAACTGGGCAGCGAGACCCGGGCTTCGGGCAGACATCCGCCATCCCCACCTTATTACAGGCACCAGACCACACTGTCTCGAACCCTTAAAAAAAGGGTCCCACCCAGCTTCCTCACAGGCCCCTCAATGGCTAAGTTTCCCCCCGGGCACATATGCTAAGGACGTGTACCACCCCCTTTTAGGATCACAGGTGGTCACTGGGAAAGGCCCTGGAGCAACCTGCCATTCTCTAAACTATCATTTTATACCGCCCCGAGGAGCTAAAAGGAAACCCTTGGGGGCCTCGGAAAAAACGGGCCCGAGAGACGCCGCCAACCCCTTTCTAACCCCGGGGTGTGCTAGCCCTCCAACCGTTCTCACACCCACAAGAGCCACTGATTAGTAAAAAGGTGGGCCCCACCCCGACTCTCCACCTGGGAGGAAGCCCTTCCCCTGACCCAACCCCTTTAACCGATTGACCCCCTGCGGGTCATCGAATTGCCCCCCCTTTCTGCCTAAGCCGCGGGCCTCCTCTCCAGATGGGGCGATCCAAAAACCTGGCTCATCCGGAGCTCCGAGCGCTGTTTTCATGTTTCCCACCAAATCTGACATGCATCAAGGGGCCCGGGATCTTCAACAGACCGGGGAAGAGAGACCGGGCCCCCTGTTCAGTTCTGATGTCTCCTTTGCAAACAAGGTCCAAAAATTGGGGAAGACAGGTACCAAAAAAGCCACGTTTTTGCTCGCAATTGTTTTTACTGAACAAGAAAACCGTTTACTCATTTGTTAGTACATGGACGCCCTGAAAACGCAGAGAAAAAAAACACAGAGTACGGGGGTCTTCCTGAACGACAAGACAGCAAAATTGTTTACCCACTCTAACAAGGTGTTTAATACATTCTTGGCAGACCGGAGGGGACAACCCTTTGCCTTTGACCGAGTCACAGAGACCCCCGGCCCCCAATCAAGGCACCCTGAGGCTAGAGCATTTCTGTCTATTCATTACTTTACCCAAAAAGAAGAAAAAATGCAAAAAGCCCGCATCATGAAAAGGGTTTTCCCTTGGTGGGATACTGTGGGTCTTTTTTTCAGATTTTCGGGAGAACCCCCGAATGCGCCCGCTGTCAAGCTTTGCTGTCCTCTTCTCCAAGAAAGAAGTACCCCATACAGGTGGGGTTTTCCCCATTTTCTTTTCAGGTTTCGCAAAAGAAAAACTTTTATCTTCCGATCGCCGCGATCTTCCGGCTTTCCTTTTCAGCCCTGGACCTTCCTAAGTTCTTCCCGGATTTGATGCGGAATGTGATGGCCTTTCCTTCCCCCCCTGGGCCCCTCTCCAGGAGTCGCAGCCTATCTCTTTTCACCCACGGGTCCCAGGCCGCAACGGTCACGACGACCCCTCAGCAGCCTGGAGCCTCCCCGCCAAGAGACCCCTCACCGCTGCCGGGGATTTATTTTTTCAAAAGGTCAAACTAGTGGGAAAATGTCTATCTCTTTTTTATTTGCCTTTTCTCCTGCCTGTAAAGGGGCTGCAAACCCTTCCCTAGCCGCACCTTCTTTGAGAGTCAGGGCTTTCTTTCCTCCCCTTCCACTTCTTGTGTGTGTGCGCCCCCGCCCTTTCCTTTTTTTTTTTTCCTCTCTTTTTTCCTCTTCTCTCCCCCTCCCTCTCTCCCTTCCCTCTTTACTCTCCCTTTCCTACTCCCCCCTCCTATATATGTTACCGTGACTTTTAATTGTGTCATTTTTGGGAGTCTATGCTCGGTAGGATGACCATTTGCCGTATGATTGTGTTACTGGCTATTCCCCGCACACGTTGGCTTTTGTGGTCCCACCCTTTGTTTGGAAGGGACCGCCACTCCAAACTGTTCATTTTGGGAACTAAATCCCCGGGGACACCCGGGTCAAAATTATCTCTCTGTCCTTTTTTTTGCTGCCCCAAATTAGGTTACACTCGCCCCCAAGATGTATAGCTTTCCCATTTTCTTGTGGCCCTTAAGTTTACTTTTGACTATTCTAATTTTGGGCCTGATTTTGTTGCCTTTTTTTTTAAGGGTTGGGTTTTTTTTTATTCACGTGTTTTTTTCCGGGTTGGCCTCCGCCCTGCCCTGGACTTCCTTCTTGGGTGCTTTCCCGCAGAACATGCACATGTTCCCTAAGGGCAACCTCCGTGTGCCCCCTCAATGTGAAGGGATTTCAATTTTCCCCAAAGCGCTCTCAATTCTTTACCTTCAAACAGGGTCCCTATTTTTTGTACCCAAGAGACCCCCCTGTTAGATTCCCATATCCAACCTTTCACACGATATTTCCCTGTCGGGTACCAAGCGTAACCCTCTCCGAAAACGAAAGTGGTCCCCATATTTTTCATAAATCCTTCCCCGGTTCAGACCCGGGAAGTTTCCCTATGGGGGACCCGAGCTCTCTTCATTAAATGTAATATCCAAGGTCACTTTTTCACGATCGCCCAAAATTCGCCCAAACACGGGACAAATATCGTTCTTTTCAATACCTTGGATACTCTTACGAGCTTTTTCCCGGGGCCCAAATTTTCATTGTGGGGTTTTTTAAACCCCCCCCTTAATCCCCCTTTCGGATACATCCACTGGGCGTTTCCCCACTCCCCTGCGCCCCCCTCAACAGGATCCAAAAATGCCCATAAAATCAAATTTTAGACTTAAATTTCTTCATCCTGGGAAGGATTTTACCTTCTTCCGTTCCGCACGGCCTTATAGTCGATTGACTATATTCTCCCACAAACCCCCTGTTAGCCCAGTTTCCCGCACCCCAAACGGAAAAAAATATATTTCATTTTGACCATGCTCCGGTCATTGGACCTCCGATTCCCCCGTCCTCCCGGGCCCAGCTTTTCCTGAAACTAACGAGTCCCTTCTTTCGGATTCCCTTTTTCTCACCCCGAGCTTTTCTACACGGTGGGGCGTTTGCCTGGAGCAGCACCCTCTTACTCTCCACGACCCAAGGGGGGGCACTTTAAAGGTATTGAAGGGGTTCTCATAAAAAATGGGGGCCAGATTGAAGCGAAGGGAAAATTTACAAATTGCAGCCCTTCTCTCGCACTTCATCTCTTGAAACTATCCCAAGGCCTCGGGTCGGAGACTGATTGAGAGACTTAACGGCCGACACGAGATATGTCGCTTGCTGGAAAAAACAATACCAAGAACCGTCAAATCTGCGCGGGCTCCTTTTATGTATGGAGCAATAAACCGGGACGCTTCCTGGCCCGAGCGCTCCGCGAGAGAAGGGCGTCCCTGTTCATCCCCTCTATTAAGAACCCGAAGGGCCAATTAGTACATATAACTGAAGAGATCCTGGGGGTTTTCAATGGCTATTACACTGAACTTTACAATCTCAAACCATGGGGGCTTCTTCAAGTTTAGAGACAACGCAATCACTCCAAGATACCCCTCACCACCCGGGGTTAACCTCATTTTCCCTCAGTCTTGGGCCCTCTGGGGGAGCCCTTTTTCCCCTGACGAACTTAGTAGAGATTTCTTCTCTCCCAAAGAAAGACCCCGGCCCCCGGGTATACAGGTTTTTACAAAATCCTGAGAACTCCCTCTCCGCTCCCCTTCTTTAGGGCATTTTAACGGGTGTCCTCCCGGGTCTTTTTTGATCCAGCTTTCTTGAAGGCATTTACACTGGATCCCAAAGGACGGAAAGGACCCCGGCCACTGCCAAAAACTACAGACCCATCCCCTTATTAACACCAGCTAAGCTTTTGCTAAAAATACTGCAATGTGTCAAACCCCTACTGGGGCCCTCAACCCCCTCGATCGGGTCGGTTTTTTTCCTTCCGGGGGCAGAGACAACCCTTTTAAGACATTTTCCCTCATGCACCATGTTTGGGCCCTAAAACTCCTTGCTTTTTCCATTCTAGGGCGCCCAAAAGGCTTTCGACCGGGTTAAATGGGCCTTCATGGAGGGGGGTTGGAAAGCATAGGACTGGGCCCCCAAAGGGTAAACAGGGTATTTTGGGTCTACATTTCCCCGATGGCAAATCCGGAAAGGCGCCTATCCCCCCATTTTAATAACAATGGTACCAGAAGGGGGTCCCCTAACCCTTTTTCTTTTTTATTTTAGTCAGGAACACCTTACAACCAAAACGACGGACGGGCCCATTCAGGGCTCCAATAGCAAAAACCGCATGTAAAAATACTCAGCGTTCGCTGTGACCCGCTATTATATCTATCAAGCCCCGAGTTCTCTCCAGCCTTTCTCCCCGGGAATTTCAGGGCTTTGGCTCCTAAGCAAACATAGGTAACATGTCCAAAAAAACGTAGCACTAAGTCCAATTTTTCCCCCACCACCTTTGGAGCTTGGAAAACGCTTTTTATTTGCATACAGTAACCCCTTTTTTACTTTTCTGGGGTCGAAAACCCTGCAACCCGGGGGGAAATCTTGAACTTAACTTTTAACCCCACTTCCATGATTTACGGGCCAACGAAATGGGGTAAAAGAGACTTTTCTTGGATTGGGGTATAAATAAAATTTAAAATAACTTCTCCCCCCCCTCTTTTATTTGTTCCAGGGCCCTTCCCCCTTCCCCAAAAAGCTTCTTTTTGACCCCGGCAAATAACTTCTGATTTTTTATTTTTTAAGATTTAATACTACAACTGCTAATTTTTACTCTACCAATAAGGGCAATTGAATCTCCAAAACCACTCTGACCTTTGAACATGTGTTTGCTAACTCCTTTGGAAAACGGCACTCTCCAGAATATATGGTTTATTGATTTCAGCTGCGGTGATAAATTTGCTTTTCAAAAAACTTGGGGAGGGAGTTGGGTAGGGGTTTTCTAGGGGAAATGGGAAAAAACTTTCCCTGGACACAAGTCCCCACTCTACTAAAGCGAAGAGTTTTAAAAACAAAAAAATTCACGTTGGTATAGGGTCCCAGCACTTTGCATTCCATTTACCCTGAGGCTCCAGTACATCGGCGAGAAGACGGAGATAGGAACACTATCTCACACGGTGAGCTGCCCCATATTGCAAAACCTTTTTGGGATCGTCCTTGACTCCCATGCTATTACAGGCCCCAGAGTGCGTAATGACCCGCCCCCCTGTTTCTATTTGACATCCTCCGCCAATCTCCTCCCCCAAACTCAGTCTTGCGGTTCCATCCTAGCGGCAAAAATGGTGATACCCCTCTGTGCTATCTACCTCCGCCCGACTATTCCTCTTTGGTTTCCGGGGGAAAAATTACAAAACACAACTAGGAGGGGTTCCGAGCAGACTCTCTCTTGCAAAACTGTGAACATTTGCAGACTGGGATAGTGGTTTCTTTGCCGTACGGAAATTCGCACTCTAGCTGAGTTTAACCCCCTGTTTTTCACTAAAATGGTCTTTCGATCTGGAGGGACCGTGGGGGGGCGGGGGTTGACCGGGAGATCTTTCCCTTTTTTTTTTTTGGGCTCTCACACCCTTTTTTTTTTTTGTTTGTTGTTTTTGAGTTTTGGGTTGGAAGGGCATTTTATACAAAAATTCGTTTTTTAGTAGTACTGTGTCGTGTTCTCTATGGCCCCCACCCGCCATATCCAAGGACTGTCTTTTTTTGTTTTCTCTTATTTTAAACCCCTAGATGGAATTTATGAACTACTTGTTTATAATTTACTTATAAACTAACCAGCAGCTTTCTAGGGTGAATGAAATTTTATTATGTTTGCTTATAAACAATATGATGTGTTTTACTACTGATTGTTTTTTTTGCTTGATCTAGTGCTATGCAATTGTTTTTCAGTTTTTATCACAAAAAATCCTCTTTTGAATGGGGGGAAAAAAAAAAAAACTTTTCTTTACCCCACAAACGTTTTTGTGCTTTTCGTTTTTGTAACAAGGGAGAAAAAATTTACTATTGAATCTAGTAAAGCGCTACACTTTTTTGGCACACTTTTTTTACCGTTCTGCTTAAAACTCCCAGGGTCTTTAAAAGGTAAAGGATTTGCTACACAAAAAAATGCCCAAAAAAATAAAAAAAAGTGCCAAAAAAAGGGACTAAAAAAAAATTTAAAAAGCCCCAAAAACCTCATCGGGAAACCCCCCGCGGGCGGGGGACAAAAAAAACTGATTTTCAAAATAATTTTTTGGGTTTGGGGTTTTCCCGATTTTTTTTTTTTTTTCCTGCAACTTACCCCATTTTTGGGAATGAAAAAGAAAAATTCGGGCACAACACAAAAATACCAATTTTTGGATCAGCTTTACTTACAAACACTGATGTTTTTTCCTCTTTAAATTCCCTCCTGAAAATGAATGATTAAGGCCTACATAGTTTTTTTCTTTCGGGTGAAAAAAATTGAAAATTAAAGAATTTGGACCACCTTTTTTTTTAAAAACAAAAATTATTTAGCTGAAGTCCGAAAACCCCCCAAAAAACAATCCCTCTGAGACGCGGGGCTTTTTTTTCAGCGCGGGATTTTTCCCCATTCCACTTGAAAAAGGATTGCCCCCTACAGTGTTTGATACTGCCCAAATGAGGGCCGGGACTCTCCCCCTTTCCCCAAGGGGAAAATCGGTAGCACCCATTTTGTCAATGTATTTTTTACATCTCCAGGGGAATAACAGAAAAATTGCAGAATGCAGTGTTCTATGAACAAAATTCCCAAATTTTTATCTCATGATTTAATTTACACAAAATTTAAAAAATCAGGGAGGCGACAGTCTTTTTTTTAAATTTTTGCATATTCCCCCTGTCCCCTGTGTTTAATCCCTTGGTTAAAAATTTTTTTTTGAATAGTCTGCAGCACCACAGCACCTGCATGTGTAAAATTTGGCACCTGGCCACTATAGGCGGTATTATTGTTTATATCAGTGCTTGTGTAGTTAGTAATATTACTTGTCCCTGACGTTTAAAATTAGATTTTTTTAAATGTTCCACTTTTATTTTCCTTCTTTCTTTGATGGTGCTTTTTATATAAAGAAGTGAAAGGGGTGTGACCAAAAATAGCGAAGTTTGCCGCAGCACATATATCCGGCTGCTATTTTCCCTCTAATGGGGGGAGAGGGCCTTCTTGTATGTGGGCTGGTGGGGTTCAAGTGCCAGGGCTGCTTTTTACTCCCAGTCTGGCCCTGGCTGTAATCACCAATGACTTAAGCAGTATGAAAGGATTTGGCCAATATTCATAGCCCTTTAATGGCTCATATTTAGGTCAATATTTATTCAAGATAAATATCAGTTTTAATCACTTGTGGATCACACATAGACTAGTAACAATCTGTACAGTTGATGTATAATTTTCCAAATATCTTTAAACAAATCAATCAAAGTTAGTGGATGAGTGACAGGACAATAATTAGTGGATGCTTACAAAGAATGTTCTTTAGGTTTCCAGTAACAAATCTCGACATAGTTTCAGAGGAGTAAATTAGGTGGTTTCCTTATGATTGATCAGTTACAGGCAGCAAGTATTCATTTTCCCTGCAGCACTCCCATAGGACAATTTAACAACTACACAATTTCAATTGAAATCAATAGGCTGACTGCATAATAAATGGTTATGCTAGGTCCTCCAAACTGAGATTTGCCTAATAGATTTATTAACTGCCAAGGATATTTAAAGGGAACCTGTCACATAGGTTATGCCCCCCTTGCTGAGGGCAGCACAAGCTAGTGTCAGACCTGCTGTTTCCAGCACTGTGTCCCTTATTCTGTAAGATGCTGTAGTTTAGAGCATTTTACCCCTCAAAACTTTTTCATGAATTGGTGTACTCCGCCCACCAAAGGCTAGCCCACCCACTTACAGTTATTCACAAGTTTCTACCTATTCAAAAGTAATAGGTTTGTCAGTTGAGGTGGGGGGGGCTAGCCCATTGGCCGGGGTTTGAAAAAAAACATGACATTTTGAATGACTCTCGAAGACTCTTCTGGCTGAAAACTGCAGATTTGAGCATTAATACACGAAAACTACAGCATCTTACAGAATAAGGGACACAGCGCTGGAAACAGCATGTCTGACACTACCTTGTGCTGTCCTCAGCTAGGGGGGCAAAAACTATGTGACAGGTTCTCTTTAAAATTACTTTTTTTTATTTAGACCAGTGTCCAATTTAAGCAGTATATAAAGCCATTTATATGGGGTGGAAGAACCATCAGCAGTCTGAGATATGCAGATAATACCTCCATACTGGTAGAGAGAACAAAACGGACCTTGAGAAGCTAATCATAAAGCTGAAAGAAGAAAGCGAGAAGATGGGACTTTACCTAGACATCAAATAAGACCAAGATAATGACTTCCAGTAAAACAGATTTCCACATAAAGATCAACATTGAAGAAACATAGGTGGTCGACCTTTGTTTTTCTTGGATCTCTCAGTGTTCATAGTGGTGGTTTGACAGTAAATATCAAATATCGATTAGCAGTGGGGCATGCAGCCACGGTGAGCATGGACCAAATATGAAAGTGCATGGATGACTCACCACCAATCAAGGATTAATCATTGCCATTGTGTTCCCATCACATATGGCTGTTAGACACAGACGCTCACAAAAACAGACAGAAGAAGAATCGATGCTTTTGAGCTGTGGTGCTGGAGAAGACTTCTACAAACCCCATGGACACTAGGACCACCAACAAAGAGCTTCTTCATCTTATAATAGTTGTGCATGGAAGGCAAGATCACCAGAGAGAAAGTAATCTATTTTGGTTATGTGCTGAAAATTTACTAGAAAAGGAGATGCTACTTTGGATGGTTAATGGTAAAAGAAAACCGAAGAGACCAAAGGCCTGTTGACTGGATACCATGAAGAATGACACAGGAATGAACATCCAGCAATTAAAAGACACCTTGGAAATGGGATATCATGGTGAGAACTGTTCTAAAGAGCATCCAAGGGTCAGACACAAGTGAATAATTAGAAGAAAATCAGTGGTGGTCTAAGTTTGTAAATCTCACCAATATAATCTTCTGACGTATCTATGATATGAGAAGATCATATTGACTTTATACACTTTCTAAGTTTAATGGCTCATTGGTCTGTTTGGAATAGTTTGAGGGGTATTTCCATATGTGGAAACCTAGATTATTTCCTGTTTCTTGGTCCAAAATATATTTTATTGTTAAACAAGCAGCTTTACCTAATGCAATTTCATGAAATACAGGGGTGTAACAGAATGCACACTTAATTTTAATCACTGATCATTGTACATCTCTACCAGGAACCAGAAAAGAATACATTATTTATGTCTGCCAAGTGGTGATCTGCGGAAACTGGCTTCCAGACAGTCATTTCAGCTTACAAACGGCTCAGCTAATAATAATGACTACTTAGCAATGAACATACATTTTATAGGCACAGTCTGTTCTTCAATGGAGTTATTTTATGTCTGAGCCAAAGGTGATAGAGTTACTGTTTTTTTTTCTTGTTATAAGGTTAGACATCGTGAGTGAGTCATTATGAGTGTTGGAGAGGCTTGTAGGTTACCATCAGTGTACACTGTGTACTTTAATAACCATATGTTTATCTTGTTATATACTGCGCTTTATCTTAAAAGGGTTTCTCTATATGTCATAGATCTTAACTGTACAGTGTAGAAATGTAGTAGCCTGCTGCCCGCAGACCTGAGTTTTCCCAAACTGGAAGATCACCTTTCACAAAATTATCAGGCCATTTTGCATTTCTTCTACCACTTTCCTAGTTTTCATGTGTTATGAATGAGTGTGTTTTTTTTTATCTTGGGGAATTCGGCCAAGATCACTTTTTTGTGAGCCTTCCTGGCAGCATCATGAAGCCTAGCCAGTGTTTAACAAACAGAAGCAATCCCATGAGAAATGATGGTGGACAGGTGCATGCAGATCGCAGCAAAGTTAATCAAATCACAATTGCTTATATAACCACTGCGTATTTCGCTTCTTGTCCAGACGAAATTCAAATTCCCAATTTCCACTGTTATATCTGCACTTGGTCAAGCAGTTACGAAAGTTATTTGCATAAAATGGCAGTATTTTTTGTTCAAAATGTGTAACGATGTGCACGTCCACCTAATAAGTTGAGTAATGGTGGGCACACATGCTCAGTTACTCTTCTCCCCCAGGTTTTTGTATTGAGATCCTCTGTTCACTGCAGAGCAGGTAATAGAAATATATTTCTGCTTGTCTGGCAGTATAGCTGAGAAGACTCTTTTTGCAGAGAAAATAACAAGGGTCTACAGTATATTGTCAGCTGACATAGAGGAAAAGAGAGCTATTCTAACAAGAGCCCACCTACAGCAGCACAGAAGGGGGACATATGGAATCAACAAATATATAAAAAGGGACTTTTGTGCTAAAGGCACTGCAGACTACCATTAAACAGCTTTTGGTATGAAAATTATTTGTGAGAATGCCATTTTAAGATAACTTTGGGTGCAGGCGTAGGGAAGCTGGTGGAAGTATATACATTCTGGTCAATGTGAAGAGCAACCCGTTCACAAATTAAATGTGATTTCAGTTCTGTTGGGTGTGAGTAAACTTTCCTGACAACACTTCTTGCAAACATGAATGAGTCATAAGATGTTTGAATGTAATCTGATAAGAGATGCCATAAAATATCAACACCAGAAATCAAAGCGCAATATATTGGCAGCTGTAAGTGATTGGCCTTCATCCTCCCGCCTCACCACATCTACTGTTACAGCTGATGGGGCGCAGTATATCTGTTGTGTTCTCTAAGACATATTGCATGTTTCAAGCAAAGTTATTCCCAAGTGTTTCATAAACAATAAAAATTCTCAAAATGCTAAACTATTATCAGGTTATAGTACGGATTACAGATTCAGCCACATCTGTCCGCAGCAGGCAATGCTGGGTATTATTTTGTGCTGTAAAGAAACAGTTTTTAGGATTCATAAATCACCTTGATTGAGAGGAACAGTAGGTCCCTTCACCCTCTGTTAATACTTTGTCAGGCTTCACTTGCTTATCCAGGTTATAAAGTAAGAATGAAGGAAATGATACATTTTAGGGACCTCACACATGGCCATTAATCTCCCAGGGAGCCACACATTATTTAGTATTTTAGAAAAGATCAGAAAATTCCAACTGCACAGTTCTAGGCCCATGTTCACATAATCATATGATTGTTTGGTTTCTTATGAATAGTTATTGTATGCCATGGAATATATCGGTGTTTATCTGATTATAGTGGGTCTGTTAACTAAACTATGCAACCTAGTTTAGGGACAAGTCCACTTTTCTATTAACCCAAGTAAAACAATAAAATTAGCTGCTCTTTGGCTAATATTAGCTGTCATGGATAAAGCAGATTCACAGCCTTCTGTATTCATGAGGGTAACACTTCCTCTACTTAAAACAGAGCAGCATGGTCTGATGACACATCCACTTTAGATTGGTCTTTGGTCATTTTTGCAACCTTTTAACAAAATAGGAATTTCACTAACAATTTAAGTGTTTTCCCCGATAATAAAGTTGCATAGCTGTCATGTTGTAAGTAGTGATGAGCGATTACGTTGACTATCGTCATCGGGTTGATAGTCGATATCGGCAATTATCAATAAGATATCCGATAGTCGATAATAGATTATCGCCGATGACCATTAAAGTCTATGGGAGAGGAACAACACATTCATTCTTACACCCAAACAGGGATGGAGAAGCTGGAATTAACATCCACAACAATCAAATGGATACGGGCTACATCTTAGGCAACACACTTAGGTTATAAAAGCCACAGAAAAAAAACTCACAGACCATTCACTATCCCTGTCTTGTACCACAGCATGACCCTTAAACCTGCATGACCCACAAATTAAAAAGTGCCAGAAGGCAGTATGATTTGAACCATCATTTTACTTGAACTGGACATTGAATATCCCTGTCCTGGAACGCAGCATAAGCCCCAAACCTGCATGACCCCAGATTAAAAAGTGCCGGAAAAAGGAGTCTTTCAACCACCATTTTAGTTGAACTGGACATTAACTATATCTGTCCTGTACCGCAGTATGACCATTAAACCTGTCTGACCCACAGATTAAAAAGTGCAAGGAAAAGGAGTCTTTGAACCACCATTTTAGTTGAACTGGACATTGACTATACCTGTCCTGGACCGCAGTATGACCATTAAACCTGTCTAACCCCCAAATTAAAAAGTGCCGGGAAAAGGAGTCTTTGAACCACCATTTTAGTTGAACTGGACATTAACTATAACTGTCCTGTACGCAGTATGACATTTAAACCTGTCTGACCCACCAGATTAAAAAGTGCTGGGAAAAGGAGTCTTTCAACACCATTTTAGTTTAACTTGACATTGACTAAACATGTTCTGTACCACAGTATGACCATTAAACTGTCTGACCCACAGATTAAAAGTGCCGGAAAAAAAGGAGTCTTTGAACCACATTTTAGTTGAACTGGACATTGACTATACCTGTCCTGGGTCACAGCATGAGCCCCAAACCTGCATGAGCCCCAGATTTAAAAAGTGCCGCAAAAAGGAGTCTTTGAACCACCATTTTAGTTTCACTGGACATAGACTATCCCTGTCCTGGGCCACAGCATGACCCCTAAACCTGTTTGACCCACAGATCACAAAGTGGCACTATGCTATTTTGTACAGTGACTCTCATGTAGTATATTTTTTGGTAACTGACATTTGTTTCTAGAATTTATTTAGGGAAGTTTTATTTATAGTTTTCTAATTATTATCATTTTGCTTTTTTTTCAAGTGTGATAACATAAAACATACACCCCTCCCTGCAGTTTTTAAAGGTATTTTTTACATGTGTAGATGTGTTAATTCGTCCGCACACCCCATAAGTAATAAAAATGTCCTAATCATTCCCAAAACACTTCTTAGTTGAGAAGACATTTGCCCTCCTGGCTTCTGAGAGTGATTCAGCCAATCAATTCAATGGTTTCATTTTTCCTCCAAATCCTTCTTCAGTGATTAGGGACAGACTCCCCTGGAGATCAAATGATGCGACCCCATAGTGACTCCAGCCCCAGACAATTTTAAGCCTCAAATTGTGCAATTTGTGTCCAGCCCTGGGGCCCTTTTGACACTACTTAACCTCACAGAAATCACCTTTTTCAAAATCTGATTTTTTTAGAGAAATTTGAAGCTCTCCTGATTGCCCCTAACGGTGAGAGCCAGTGCTGCCGTCAGCCATCTGTTAACACGGAGGTCCAGCTGCCAGGGCCAGACTTACAGTGGGTGTGGTGAGAGCCCAGGCTAGCGTCTGTCATCTATTAACACGCAGGTTCAGCTGCCAGGGCCGGAGTTACAGTGGGTGCGGTGAGAGCCCAGGCTGGCGTCCGTCATTTATTTACACGGTCAAAATGCCCTTATGACGCAGCAACGAAAACAGTCGTGCTGAAGCAGAGTGCGGAAGTGTGAGTAGACCTCCAGCCTTCCTCAGTACACAGTCAAGACCTGGGTAGCGCTTGCCCCTCCGTATGAGTGCGGACCAATTGAGCTTCACTTGGAAATACTGGTGGTTAACGCTCCTGTTACACCCAGGTGCCCTTTATCTTGCCATTCTTTTTCTCATTTTACTCAACGTGCTGGAGGAAATTGTCTCTGTTCTTTGTTCTCTGTCCGTGCTCCATACTTCATGTCCTCTGAATAACCTACATCTGGTCAAGTCTTCCTGTACATCACTTGTACAATTCAGAGGAATTTTTTTACCAGCTATTTTGTACATGCATGTTTTTTAGTAATTTAATTCTAGAAAAAAAATTTTTAAAATATGATGGAATCCCACATGTCTTTGTTTCTCTTTTTTAATTGTATTAAATGGTTGTCTCAAATACAGGGATTGCTAGCTATGTTAAAGATCTTGCAAAAACAAGTCATTTTGCAATATGTGTCCATTAACAGTGTCCTACCTATTCCTGTTTCTGACAGCACCATCACCCTTGAGCCACTCTTGACAATTGTGAAGAACAAATGTCTGTTAGAAACCACATTTTTTACAATAGGACCTGTAGTCTAGCTGCATTTCACAGCAAAATGCCCCCAAAAATTCAAAACATGACCCTTGAGCCACTTTTGACAATTGTGAAGAACAAATGTCTGTTAGAAACAACATTTTTTTTATAATAGGACCTGTAGTATAGCTGCATGTCACAGCAAAATGCCCCCAAAAATTCAAAGCATGACCCTTGAGCCACTTTGGACAATTGTGAAGAACAAATGTCTGTTAGAAACAACATTTTTTTATAATAGGACCTGTAGTATAGCTGCATGTCACAGCAAAATGCCCCCAAAAATTCAAAACATGACCCTTGAGCCACTTTTGACAATTGTGAAGAACAAATGTCTGTTAGAAACAACATTTTTTAGAATAGGACCCGTAGTGTTGCTGCATTTCAAAGCAGCATGACCCAAAAATTATAAAAATGACTTCTCAGCCACTGTTAAAAATTGTGAGGGAAAAATGCCACTTAGAAGGCACATTTCTGTTCCAAAGGACCATGATTATAGCTGTATTCCACGCAACATGACCCCAAAAAATTATAAATATGACTTCTCAGCCACTATTAAAAATTGTGATGGAGAAATGCCACTTAGAAGCCACATTTCTGTTCCAAAGGACCATAATTATAGCTGTATCTCACAGCAACATGACCCCAAAAAATTATAAATATGACTTCTCAGCCACTATTAAAAATTGTGATGGAGAAATGCCACTTAGAAGCCACATTTCTGTTCCAAAGGACCATAATTATAGCTGTATCTCACAGCAACATGACCCCAAAAATATAAAATGATTCTCGCACTTTAAATTGTGATGGAGAATGCACTTAGAAGCCAATTCTGTTCAAAGGACCTAATTATAGCTGTATTCTAGAACATGACCTCAAAACCATTGACAATGCGAAAACTTCTGAAAGTGAGTAAATGGAATACGGTGTTGTCATGAAACCTTGCTGTCTTTTACAGTCTCCTCACAGCAAAACCAGCAAATGAACTGTTGGGAACTGAGAATAAAAATTGCAGTAAGAAATTATCATTTTAAAAAAAAAGTTTTCAAGAGGACCATTTCTGTTTGAAGAGGAATGTGAAGTAGACCGGCAACTAATCGGTGACCTCGGCAATTGGGGCCACTACATCATCAGAGATCATGCCTTATTCATCTTGATGAAAGTCAAATGATCCACATTGTCTGTGGAAAGCGGATGCGTTTGTCTGTAATGACTCCTCCAGCTGTGCTGAAGGTCCGCTCAGATATGACGCTGGCTGCTGGGCAGAACAACACATATATGGGTGGCGAGCGAGCTCGGGCCATTCGTCCATTTTGGATACCCAGAAGTCTATTGGGTCCGGAACACATGCAAAAACATCGGTGTTGAGACGCAGATAGTCATGCACCATGATCTTAAGCTGATCTCTGTGTGTTGGATGTGTGCCCTGCATTGCATGCGTTGGTGAGGTGGTAAACAAAGATTGCCAGAGGTCACCCATTAGGTTTCTACCACCTCGTCTGCTGCTGCTGCTGCCGCTACGGCTACTTGGCACTCTACTGCTGTCACGTCGCTGATGTTGTTCCACCGTGACATTTGAGGAACGTGAAGCAGACGTAACAGATGTCTCCAGTTGATCAATCAGCAAGGTCTCCATTTCCTGCATTTTACTCTCTATTTGGGTGGGTGGAAGGAAAGTGCTGAGTTTTGTTTTGTACCAGGGATCCAGGAGGGTGGCCACCCAGTAACTGTTGTTCATTTTGATGGCCTTAATGCGAGGATCATGTTGGAGGAAATGGAGCATCCAAGCACTCATGTGAGAGATGGAGCCTTGATTTCCCAAGCCTCTGGGTCGAGGGGCACTAGCAAACTGATCTTCCTCATCTTCCTCCTCCGCCTCAAATTCGCGCCAACCTCTTTCCAAGGCAGGGACGTCGGTAACGTCGGTGTCTAGGAATACCTCCTCCTCCTCCTCCTCCGCTTCCTCCGGCACAGCTTCAAACACAGCCCTGACTGTGATGCACCCTGAGAGCTGATGCGCTGCCTTGCACTAGCCCTGGACCCCGAACCACTGCCTAATGAAGACCGATAAAATTGAGAAACTGTCGGGCCTTGTGGATTCGACGGAGAGAAAGGCTCCGTGTCCGCATCTGTGTCCGTCTCCTCTGTCGCTGGCGGGACCTGTTGTTTCAGAGTGTCCAACGATCGTTCCAGAACTAAGATCACCACAATGCTCATGCTGACAAGGGCATTGTCTGCACTGACCATTTTGGTGGCTTCTTCAAAACTGGCAAGGATGGTGCAGAGCTCTTTCACCTGCCTCCGCTCTCGGTGGCTCAACACCCCGAGGTCCGCACCGCTGCTTGTCAGGCCATGTGTCACTTCGTACTGCGTAATGGCATTGCGCTGCTGCCACAATCGCTGGAGCATGTGGAGGGTGGAATTCCAGCGTGTTGCCACGTCAACAATGAGTCGGTTGACGGGGAGGCCAAGCTGACGCTGCAACGCAGCCAGGCGGGACGAAGCAGGGTGCGAATGCCGGAAGTGCGAACTCAGACCTCGAGCCTTCTTCAGCAGGCAGTCCAGACCCGGGTAGCGCTTTAGAAATTTCTGGACGACGAGGTTCATGACATGTGCCAGGCAAGGGATGTGCTCCAGCCTACCAATCTTAAGGGCGGCCAGCAGATTTCGCCCATTATCGCACTTCACCTTGCCTGGCACAAGGTTCTTGTCACCCAGCCAGCGCTCGGTCTTGTTGCGGAGAGCCGTCCACAGCTCCTGACCTGTGTGTGAATGGTCTCCAAGACAGATTAATTTCAACACGGCCTGGTTTCTCTGGGCACGTGATGCCACCAGAGGACCTTGGGGGAAAGAGCCCTGCACCATCCCTACGGTTTTGAAGACCGTGCGCCGAGCCTGAGAGCCACCGTCACCCCAGAGACATCCACCCAGTGAGCTGTCACAGAGATATAGCGGCCTTGGCGTGCTTACTAGTCCATGTGTCGGTGGTTAGATGGACTTTTCCGGACACAGATGCAGATAATGCGCTTTGAAATTTTAGTGACACGTGGCTGGCCAGGCAGGGACGGCTTTTCTGGCAAAGAAATGCTCCTGCTCGGCATCTGGTATTGGGGCAGGCAAGGGCCATGACGTGGCGCAACCCATCTGTGTCCACCAGACGGAAAGGCAACATTTCCAAGGCCAAAAGCCTGGCAATGCCGACATTCAGGCTTTTGGCATTGGGATGGTTTGGGTTAAAGTGTTTCTTCTGGCTGGCTGCTAGACTGGCCGCTGTACGGCATGCAGGTCGTCAAACTGGCGGGAGGAGAAGGGGTAGGATGGGTCTCTGGTGGTGCTGGTGGTACTCGGGCGACGGTGGAGGCTGAAGCGGAGGCTGATCCCTGATCATGACTCTGAGAGACATGGGCAGCTGAGGAACGCTTGGTGGTGGCGGAGGAGGAGGAGGCGGAGACAGAGGGTGTGACAGTGGTTGGAAGCCCGGCGTCGGTCTGGCCTTTTTTAGCCAAGTGTTGCTCCATTTCAATCATGCATTCGCTGCATGTGACTAGACATGTTGTTGTGTGGTTAAACACCTAAGATTCTTGCCTCTACTTAATGCGTTTACGGCAAAAGGCGGCCATATGACATCGCTGGGTGAATCAGAGGCTTGCTCAAAGAAGGCCCAGGCTTGAGAGTTCCTGGTCCTTTTGACGGCGATAAGCGAGGAGCGGGTTTCGCTGACGTGGCTGGCGGAATCATATCAGCGGACTTCTGCGACCGCCCTCTCCCTTTTTGAGGCGGGACCCGTACTGATACTACCCCATCGTCTTCTTCCTCGTCCAGTGATGAAGCGCTCGCAAGCAAATTCTGCTGAAAAGACCACGTTGGATCCGCAATGTCGTCATCATCATCAACACAGGTGACTTTGTCGTCCTGACATTCTGCATCCAGGAGCTGCGGGCTACAAGCAAGAGGGACTGCAAGGCGTTGCCGACCGCCCGGGATTTTTGCCGATTGACCGGCTTCCTTCTCCTCCTCTGATGGCATCAGTAACTGGGCGTCAGAGCAGAGAAAATCATCCTCTTTGGCCTCTTGATCTTTTAACATGCCTTCTGACCCAACCGCATTTTTGTCATCAAAGAGGTCTTCAGAAAATGGATTATCCACAGTGGTGGGTACACGAGTTGACATTTGGGCTGCCTTCGCTTCATGTTGGATGGATGCTGATGACGACATTTGTGGCCGTGACTGGGAGGACGAGGAGGTAAGACTGCTGGATGCAGGTTGCATTAACCACTGAAGAACAGATTGGCGACGCTGTTCGTTACTGAGATTCACAGGGCCCTGACCCAGTGATGACAGGCCTGACGGTCCTGCAACCGACAATCCGCTGGCTTGCATGTTGTCGCCAGCACTGGAAGGAGCACCTTCTCTCGTACCTCTACCTCCATGTCCTACCCCCCTCTTTGCTCGCTTACCACCTGCATTTCGCTCCATGTTCAGAAAGATAAAATTTGAGAAGGTATGGAAGAGTTTTGGAACGTCTCTTATTAAAAGACGGCAAATCACAGCTATTCTCAAATCCCTCAAATCAAAACAAAATTGCTGGATTCAAATTTAACTGCAAGGTGGCTCTATCAACAAAGCTGGACTGGGCAAAAGTGCAAAAAACACGTATCTGAAATGTATACGGATAATAAAAGGTATTTTTGGCACCTATCAATTCACCTGTGGTGACTACACAGTTGCTGGATTCAAATTTAACTGCAAGGTGTCTCTATCAACAAATCTGGACTGGGCAAAATTGAAAATGAACACCTATCTGAAATGTATACTGATAATAAAAGTGGAGTTTTGCACCTAACAAATAGACCTGCAGTTACTAGAAAAGATCTGTATCCTAATATAAGTTCAGGCTGCCCAATATCCAAGTAACTGTTAATAATAAAGCTATTGCAATGCAATGTCTGCAATACATTATCCAGAATTCTTTAAAGAGCTTGTCTGTGTTCGCCCACGGGGCCCCCGCTCCCTCCCGTGACTTTACAGTGGTAGATGCTCCTTTAAAATTCTCTGCCTAACTACCTAAAATCTGCAAATCTCTGATCTAACTAAGTTCTAAGGATCACAGCTAAAAGTAGAATAATTTCGCTGAGCTGTTTGCACAGAGGCAGAGCGCACGTCCTACTGCTTTGAGATACTGACACACACTGATCATGAACAGGAAGGGCTGTTCTATGTAAAACGAGGTCATGTGATTTTTCCAGCCAATCGCAACCATACACATCCCAGTCATGACGTCGCACACACATCTCACCCTGCTCTATTCTGTAAGCTGATTTGTTGGCCGGCAAAATGACAGGAAGCGCCGAAAATGGCACGATCTTAATAGATGATGCACAGATTTTAACCTAAGTTATCGCGTGATCTAAAAAATCCGATCAACGTAAATACCGTGCCGATTTCAACTTTGTCGATAATAATCGCTCAACACTAGTTGTAAGCACAGAGCAGTGCTGCATATGTTTATCACTTCGAGGTTAGGGTTAGCTCTTGCCACAAGCCAGACCGCCAGTTAGCAAATATATATGTTAGAGAGAAAACTACCATGATAAACTGCCTGCAGTAACCAAAATCACTCCTGCAATTGCCCATCAAGGAAAGCAGCACAAAGCCACAAGAGGCTACTTCCTCCAAAACTCATCTTAGTGGAGCCACTCACTAAGTCTCACTTGCAGGTCTCAACCCTAGGCTACCTGCTGTCTGCTGTCATTGACCTGTTGACCTACACTCCACTTTTCCTGTATAATCCTGGCTGTTTTGTCATTTTCTTTTGTAAGTCTCCAAAGGCATTCAGTGAACACACACTGCTGTTTTCATTTGCTGCTGCTCTGCAGGTCAGAGTTTCTTAGAAGAGATGGAAGTATTAGTCTCTGGTTACAGTGTTGGTGGTCACCTCTATCAATTTTCCCTTACTTCAAGGGGTGGTAGTGATGAGTGGGATGATGAGCGTTTTCACTGAGATATGGTGATGGTAAATTCCCTGGAAAACACTCTGGTACTCTCCTGCCCTTATAGCGGCTGAGGTGCTCTTGGTGGTTGGTACAGAAAGAGGACAGGTAGCAGGATGGAGGTGAAGGTAGTTTTTACTTGACACATCATTAACCTTGCAGTTCTAGGCTTCCACATATGGAGGTACATTTCTTTTCATAGCCCCACTCAACCTTCATTCCGATATTCCAGAGGCCTGATACAGGACTTAACTTCTAAATTCCTTTCTTCAAGGGGTATTCTCACCACATTTATTAGCTTTAAACATATAAGCAAAGGCAAATAAAACTAATTGTAATGACTGTGCCTGTTCAGGCCTCAGCACAGTTTTCTGCCCTTAAAGTATGGCAGAGGCTGCGCTTTAGCCATGATTCTGTGCCTGAATTGGATGTTTTCTTTGTACTAGCGTGAATGCTGTCTGATTTTAGTACTTGTTGTGTGGTGATTGACAGGTTCTCAACCACACCAGTCTGGTTACTTCTGTCAGCCCTAGTGCTGGGCTGCAGATAGTTTAGACTGAGTGGTGATAGACAGTTGCCTTTGCCACTCATCTCCCTTCCCTGCCAGTCTGTGTTCCTTGTTGTCATGCCCTGGACCAAGACTCTAACATCCCATAAGAGAACAACTTGTGCTCTTGGAAATCGCTTGCAATAGTCTCTCGTAGCTTGCGCTGGCGTTTCATATTGGATTATATTGCTTGGATCACTGACCTTTTTGTCTTCGTTTTTGCTTGCCATTTGTATCGTTTTTGCTATCTGTTTGACCTGTATCTTCCTTACTATTCCTTTTGTGTTTGTTTGTCTTGTTCTGTGTTTCACATGGCTAGTGAAGGGAACATCGACCAGTTTTCTTCGACTGCCTAGGGTTGGGTTGGCAGGTAGGCAGGGTAAGTTTTGGGGGGGCTTAGCACTAGGGCTCACACTGTCTGTCTTTCCCCGTCTTTCTATCCTGATCCCAGGGTCCCTTACACAAATACATTTATGTTCAGATTTTGTTGAGTTTCAGAGATAGAGGCAAACCTATCTGATGCCTGTGTATACAAGCTTTCCAAGGTTACCAACAATTTCTCTCTGCTCTCATTGCTCCAGCAGCCCTTTCCAACCATGGTGATGCCATTGTCTGCTGTGCCTTATCAGTAAAAGAGTACCTTGTTTATCTAAGTTATTGATAAACTTGAATCCTTTAGAACTCTGCAGCCTTCTTCCTTACTTTTTTAAAAACTCTGTGAGCTATGTCCTTGTAACTGGTTCATCTAGGAATAACAGAGTTGATATGCCAATCACTGCTGTAGAACTACTCTCAGCCTAACTAGAAAGTGGGAGCCTGAAGCTACCTGTGAAGACCAGGTTCTGTGAAACAGCATGGTGAGAACACCCCTTTAAGGCTTCTGTAGATCCCTTGTTGTCCTTAGTGCTGTCTACGCGGTATTGACCGGTAAATAGGTGCTGGATCAGTCCTTATGCTACTGGTCTATTTAAAAGCTGTGAGGCCCTTGGAAGCTTCTCCTCATATTCACACAATCCAATTTCTGACTTACAAGTCTTCCAAGATGAGCAGAATGGTTTCTATTCAATATATCCCTCTATCTCTCTTTACATTAGTCACTGTGGCTGAAAAAATCTTTCCTTCAGTCTGATTTTGGACTGGGTTTGCAAGTCTAGAGGCCTGGAGGGTAAAAAGCAGCCTTCTTCTAGACCTTAGCCAGCATAGGTTCAGGATAACCTCCGGTTCAGCTATAGAACTAAATTAGAACTGGGATGACTAACCCCTCCCACTAAGGTAATTATATCTTCTACTAAAGCTTTCCCTTTTTCCTGTAAGCTAGCCCACTCTTGCACAGTTGTCACAGTTTACAGAGTTTAACACTTAAAGAGATGACGCAGTGCAATGACTGAGCATAAATACATAAAACACAATGTACCATTGCATAAAATACCAAGGTTAAGCCATTAGTAGAGTACCTCCTGTACCCTCCATTGTTTCCTAGGATTGACGCGCTGAATCCCACATTATTACTTCATAATGCACAGCACTAAGTGTAAAATTATTGTTGATATTGATTTCTTGTGTTCTCTTAACCTTTATCCAAACAACATCCATGTATGTCCTCACTGGCTCATTAGATCTAACCATTTGCATGTCACAAGCCTTCATGTCTCTCATCTTTCCGAGGTGCAGAGTCCGCCAACGGATGAACCTCACACATGGAGAAATGTGCGAGACCACAGAACCACCCTTGTTATAGAGACAAATTAATTCCAAAGGATACAATTAGGAGAGAAAGGCACATATGTTACTTGCTGCGGTAAAAAGGAAATAAAATCGGAAGTAGGGGTTATTTGTTTGTAAATGAGGTTTTCCTAACCAACACTTCATCTGGAGCCCTTAAATGAACCCTTGGGTGTGGTACCAGCTTTAATATGTGTTGTTAATTTTATATATTACATACATTTCCCCTCATGCAATCTCCGATCCTCGTAAGACCTTTTTCTCTGCGCTTCTCTTGTCAGCTCTTTAGACAGCTCAAGATTTCTCCTTTGTATCCCCAATAGTCAGGAACTTACTATTCCATCACATCAGACTCTCTCCCACCTTTGAGAAATTCATCCTGGATCTTGAGGGGTTAATTCCCCATGGTATTAGCTTGGTTTACAGTTAAACCCAGAGCAAAACAGCACTTGAATGTCCTTGGACCCAAAGGATTTAGCTCTAAGTCAAGCTAATACCGCAGGGAATTAACTCCTCGAGATCCAGGATATCTATCCTACACGCACGGACTGGCAAGTAGTTGTCAACGAAAAGCTGCGGACTCCAACACTACAGGTGATGCGGTTTTCTGTATCACGGAGAGTTGAGCCTCCATAGTACATCCAAAGAAGTTGAACATTCATTTGCTAATCGATTCAAGTAATTGTTAATAGCGTTAACACACAAGGGGGTGCTCCTTTGCATTCTTTTTTGTTTTGCTGCTTGTCTTCATATTTGAGAAATTAATAAGTACCCTGAAAACCCATCCTCTCGGATTAGCCTAAAACCTTAAATAAACCTTTTGCCATTATATTAGCATATACACAGCTCCTTCCCTCACCTTATGCTATCTTCCTCCTCTCTTGTAGATTGTTAGTCCATGTGGGAGTTCTTTCTCTCTCTCTCTCTTAGTATTCTTTTCTAGGCTCAGACAGTCTCACAGGCAAGCAGAAGAAACCCCTGGTGGGCTCCTGAGCTTGGTGGGCCACTAGATATGGTTGGACCAACTGTCTTGAGAGGCTTGAGAGCAGAGTGTAAGGGTATGTTCACACGATGTACTGCGGCGCATACAGTACGTGCCGCAGTACATCGTGTCTTTCGGGAGCTCGTGCTAATACGCTAATACTCCCGCGGTGCGGGGAGGCCGGAGCCCACCCGCCTCATTGACGTTCATTACTCGCAGCGCGTATTAATTGATATGTCACTTATCTCCCCGCGCATACAATACGATCGTATTGTACGAGTGGGGATTATCGTAATTTCGTTGCGCATCTCATCCGTATTAGAGCGCAAATACGCGGCCAAATGCACTCCGAAATTACCCAGTGTGAACATACCCTAAGAGTCATATGCAGCATGTGCAGTAATATGAAATAGTTGTAGGGTGGTCTCAATAATCAACTTCACTGGTGGGCCCAAAAAATCAAATTCCTGGTGGGCCCTAAGCACCTCAGTCTGACACTGTTCTTATCTTCTGTCAAATGCTTAAACCCCCTATCAGATGTGCAGCACTCTATAATTAATGGGGCTTCAAAATAAATAATAATTTTAAACACTGTGTTAATCTGCGACCAAAATGAAAAAACATTTAGTTGAACAAATCAAGTCTAAAAACCCAAGTGGGTTAAGAAGGTTCAATAAAAACCATGCAGGAAATGTACAATGGTAGGATTGTCAATTACAGGTAAAGCCTACTTTTAAAAGGGCTCTTCAACTTTTTGTGCTTGTTGATACAAATCTTTGATATGAAATTTCAGTAGACTTAAAGTGGTGTTCTCACAAAGCAAAATCTACTGCACAGGTCGGCTTTCAGGTAGCTGCAAGGCGACCATGCATGAGACAACTGCATCTGTCCTCCTCATTCACTTTTATAGGAGTTCTGAATATACAGTAGCTGAGTGTATGTGCTCGGCTATGATTGGTAGCTTCCATTGAAGTGAAGGTGGCGGACAGCCACAAGCACCACCCTCCTCATTCACATGCACGGTTGGCTGGCAGCTAGCTGAGAGTCGACCTGTGCAGTGGAGTTTTCTTTCTGAGAACACCCCTTTAAGTTGGCCTTATAAAGGAATTACAAGTAGATTGATGATTGAAGAACCATTGAACAAACAACATCTGGGGAATGATCATTTTGACAATGTCTCCATACGAATTTTAGTCAATACTAAACTAGACATACCGTTGAAACCAAAAATTTACATACACTATATAAAAAGACACATATGCATGTTTTTCTCACTATCTGACATGAAATCAGAATAAACCTTACCTGTTTTAGGTCAATTAGGATTTCCAAAATTATTTATATTTGCCAAGTGCCAGAACAATGAGAGATAAAGCAGTGTGTTTCTGGTGTGCATTAAAAACATCCATTGGTGTATCTCCAAGTAACTCAGATGTTGCCAGAAGCTTCCAAAGACATGATATCATCATATGGGCTGTCCGAAATTGCTTAAAGGCATAGTAATCCTAGTGTATATAAACGTTTGACTTTGTAGAAAGTGATAAAAATGCCTTAAAAATTCTCTCTCTCTTTCATTATTCTGGCATTTGGCAAATATAAATAATTTTGGTTCCTAATTGACTTAAAACGGGTAAGGTTTATTCTGATTTCATGTCAGATAGTGAGAAAAACATACATATGTGTCTTTTTTATATAGTTTATATAAACTTCTGGTTTCAACTGAACGTGTTCAAGGACATCAAGGCAAGTATGAACAATCTTTGTGGAAAAGGTCTGGGAACATTCTCCAAATGTTCTTTCACGGGAAAAGCATTCTTGATTATCATACAAAAATTTTAAACATGGCCCACTTCTTTCCATGTGATAATGGTCAGCTAAAGCAATCATTCACTACAAAATTTTACTCAACTAGCATTTTACTACACATTTCTAGTATGCAAAAGTATGAATCGCAGTAACTGCTGAAAATGCTCAGTGGTAAAGATAGCAAGTTGCAATTTCCATCATTCCAGTCCTTTCCTTTCAAATAATAGAGCAGACTTATCAATACTGTCTAACTTCTAGACAGTGTGAAGATATACTAGACAGTCTTGCAATGCGCCACATTTATTAAAGTATTGGTAAATCTGGTCTCTGTTAGGAGAGTCTAGTCTAACTTAACACCTTTTATAAGTTGGCTTACTTTATGCCGTTGTTTGTCGCAAGTTGTCGCACGCTAAAGGATGGGCCTTTTCATGACCCCACGATTCTTTTACTGAGAAACCCCCATTTGTTGGCAGAAATGTCTAGAAACTGTCTAAAAGACATCAGAAATGTGGTGTAAATCATTTGCAACATTCATTTTGGTACAAATTCTGTAAGAATTCTGTTGCAACTACCTTGCTAAACGTGCCCCAAAGTCTCTTCTTTTGGAACAACCTTATTTTAGACAGAGGTAGGCTTATAATGTAGACAAAATATACATTTTCCAGAGCAAACTGTCCTGGGCTTTAAACTCCAAAACCATGCAAATGGGACACATGTGGTATAGGGTTGAATTATAACCAAACTGAGCAATGGAATGTTTACAGATCTGAATTAAATTGATGACCATTAGGAGTGTTAATATTTGCATTTGGCTTACCAATATATATTCAGCACAGTTTTAAGGTGATCAGCAGATCCCACCAAGTATAACAGGACACAACATCAAGTTACTGTCTATAAGGACTGTTAAATAATCCCATAAGATTTCAAAGATTCAGCTGTCTGGATTTTATCTCCATGCTTTACTTCACTGGAAATAGGCACCACCGCTTATTAGTGTTCACAATTTAAAGGGGTTTTGCCACTAAGTAAAATTGATGTGGGAAGCTTGCAAATGAAATAACAAACATTTTCACCATTCGTTATTATTAAAAATTCTGCACCGTTTTTGTTTTAGCTGCTCCTTTAGTGATCCTTTTTTTACAGCTCCTCAGTCCTGGTCGCACATGCTCAGACATCACCTCTCCTCTCAGGCAGCTACTGAGTGTTCAAACCCCAGGTGTTGTCACTCTGCTCCTGTCCTCTGTGCTCCTTAGTAATTAGTCAAACAGTGCAAATAAATAAAAAAGAAACCTCAATGAGGTATGTGCTTTGATAAAGAGAAAAAAAATCCACAGGTTTGGTTCCTGCAGGGATTTAAACCTAGGACCCTTGTGCCTGGAAGCAAAAACTTTACCTCTCAGCTACTCCCAATGCTTTACCTAAACAGACCTTTCTTTGACTAGAGAGAGGAAAGGCCTAGTGATGTCATCCTGCTGGGTCACATTATATGCAATTCAAACACAACACACACACCCCCTTCTGAGCACACAGAGCTGAAGAGCGTGATACAGGAGGTATGAAATGAAATCGTGGCAAAACCCCTTTAATAAAATATTGTTTAGCCAACTTTGAATGTTATTGGGGTAGTTAGGGATTATGACTGTCAGAAGAAGAAGAAATTAGCTGATAATGGCTTTATCTAGCTTTAGGATTTTTTACTTATGCAAGTAAAAAACTTGTGTTCGTCCTTGATGTGAGACACGGTGCCACGATAGCTCTCCATGCAGCAGCTGGAAATATATTTATATTCCAGTATAAAAGCCAGTGAATATTATGTGCACTTGATATGTATGCTTTCATCAGACCTAAAAAAAATAAGGAGGCCGGTGCCAATGTAATACTGACATCTTGTCTAGCCGTCAAACAGACTACAGATGTCTAATCTCGCTGTCCGTCACATACACCCAGATGAATACAAACAACTTGAGATCAATC
Organism: Phyllomedusa bahiana; assembly: GCA_025379985.1. NCBI lineage: Eukaryota > Metazoa > Chordata > Amphibia > Anura > Hylidae > Phyllomedusa > Phyllomedusa bahiana. The sequence continues at coordinate 30,151 of JAODAL010010057.1, read as the reverse complement.
GTCGCGCATCTTCAAATGCATTGTGCAGCTTATTGGTAACAGGGTAGTTTTTCAATTCACTATTGAAAATGACACACAGTAAGAGAAACAGGAAGGGTTTGTTGCAAGAGTGGTATAGAAAGTTAAAACAGTTTGAGTATTGGATAACAATTTTTCTCTCCAGTTCTAAAGCAATCACACATTTTTGTACTTAATACATCATTCACCTAGCCTAATAAAATAACCAGTCAAGTTTGCAGCAAAGGATTGGATTCAAAAAAAAAAAGGGCAAAGGGCCCCTCACAGTATTTGGCAAATCACAGACAGGTCATTCAAAGTTAAAGAACTATTTTAAATGCAAATGCCTATTGTAATACTGGCGTTTAGTAGTGTGAAAAGAAGTGTATCAGACCCAGATGTTTCCACTCATGGTATGACGTTAAAAAACTTTCCATTCAGCATAGATCCTGGTAACAGGGCTGATTGGGGCTATAAACTATGATCTGTCTGGAGAAGATCCTCATTTACTTCCCAGGTAGATGAGCCAGATTGCAGTGATAAATCCGACATGGAAGTCTTTATGAAAGTCTGCTTTCTTTACCATCTTGCTTTCTTAATAGGTTTTCTTTATTAGGTTCATGCTCTGATGACTTCTCAGAGGCCACCATCCTTTCCAGGCCTTGCGGATGGTCTGTTTCTCATGTAATATCTGTTTAGATTTGATTGTTGAAAGAAGTGAATTATGTTGTCCTTGAACTTCTTTGATGTCATTAAAGACTTTTAGGAACACCATGAACGTTGAGAAAAATGGAAGAAAGGAAGATCCTTTCCCAAATTATATTGGATCTTCTTCTTGTAGAAATGAATGGACGAGCCTTTGAACACCTTTGCCCTGACTTATTTTTATTGCATTGCATCTATTATGTGATAACACTGTTGTAATTGAATGTTATATAAAAAAAAACTTGCACTATTTTGAATCTGCAGCTTGAATGTGTTACAATACATAGTAAGCTGCCCATTGCCAATAACTTTTAATTCCATCAGATGGGCTTCCAGCTGGCTCATCTCCCACCTCTGACTTCTCTCCCGAACACTTTTGTAGTCTGAATTATGATTAAATCTCATGAATATGATATGATTTTACAGTTGCTATGAATAAAATGGAGCTGTCAGCATCTATGGATAGCTTTCACTCTTTTTTTATCTAGCTCCCCTCAATCATTAGCTACTTGTGCCATTAGTTCTGGCAAACCATATGCTAATCAACTTTCAGACTGTCAACTAGACAATCTTTACTGTCCAGTTCTTAAAGGGAACCTGTCACATAGTTTATGCCCCCCTTGCTGAGTACAGCACAAGCTAGTGACAGACACCCTGTTTCCAGTGCTGTGTCCCTTATTCTATAAGATGCTGTAGTTTTAGATCAGTATTTAGTGCTCAAATCTGCAGTTTTCAGCCACAAAAGTCATGAAAAGAGTCCGTTTTTTTCATGCCCCGCCCATCTGATGCTAGCCCAGCCCACCTCAACTGATAAACCTATTACTTTGAATAGGTAGAAACATATGAATAACTGCCAGATGGGCGGGGCTAGCCTTTGGTGGGCGGGGCTAACACCTGCTCATGAATAAGATTTGAGCATTAAATGCTGTAAAACTACAGCATCTTACAGAATAAGGGACACAGCACTGGAAACAGCAGGTCTGACACTAGCTTGTGCTGTCCTCAGCAAGGGGGGCATAACCTTTGTGACAGGTTCTCTTTAACAGGCCAATCACTCACTTCATGCTTCCTTGAAAACTCGGCAGCAGCGACTGCCCTCATAACACAGCACAGGCTTGTTGCATACACTGTCAGGGTAGTGTTCAGGACTTCTCCATTCTCAAGAGGGTATGAACCTAAACGCTCTACTCATTCAGAGTGGTAAATACCTCCCAGCTGACAGTCTAGGGATGCATGAGCATATTGGGTGTTGAAACTAACAGCAATGATAGCTGCTGAATATGGGCTAGGAAAAAAGCAACTAAAGCACTGGGGAAGCAGATTACATATCAGTAGATGCTGGCAGCTTTAATTTTCAGAGTTCCTCACAGTTCTCCTTTAAATAAGTGTTCAGGGGAAAGGAAAAGGTCTTAAAAGACCACCTCACAGAACTGACTAAATGGCATCTGGCAACCTGCCATACATGCAAGCTACAGATGCAAAGCAATGCAAACTTTTATTGAAAAATGTTAAATGTGTCCAAAGCTTCCAACTTTCTTATGATATCTATCTTTTGGCATATCAGCTCTGCTATTCCTAGCTGAATCTGTTAGAGGGACATTGGTGATAGAGGGTTCTAAACAGTAAGGCTAGGACATAAGGCTACAGAGTTTTAAACGGTTAAAGTAAAGTAACATAAGTAACATAAATCTAAACAGTAGGACATAAGGCTACAGAGTTTTAAAGGGTTAAAGTAAAGTAAAGTAACATAAATGAGCTCTTGTGCTGTTGATAAGACATAGCAGGAAGTAATGTCACCATCCCTGCCACTGCTATAACCTGTTAAAGCACAGAGTGTTAGCTGATAACCTAGGGAAGCTTGTGTACACGGGCAGGAGATAAGAACTGCTCTAGCTTTGAAAGGAAGCTAAATCAGAACAGCAATATATTTGGTAATAGTCTATATTTACCTTTGCATATGCATTAAAAAGCTATTTGATGAAACCGGAATACCCTTTTAAGATTTAATAAGAAAATCTGTCAGTCAGATATTTCATTACTTTTAAGTGTGACTTGGTTTCTGAATATTATCATCGTTGTAGTATTAAAGAAGTACCGTATTTTTCGGACTATAAGGCGCACCGGATTATAAGGCGCTTTATCAATGAGCGCCTGTTAAGTCTTCTTGGTTCATATATAAGGCGCACCGGATTATAAGGCGCGGCACATTAAATGAAACAAAGCTCAGACCGCAAGCCAAGCTTCATTCAACACTTTCACAATAACTCTCAACTTGTAAAGTTGTAACAAAGTCAATACATGTACATATTTCCGTGCCGTATCGCGAAATACGTGTCACACTTAGTGAAGCTTATTTGCATCTGATTTTCAACTGATTTCGGAACGTATTTACATCGGAAATCCGACGTGAATCAGTTCTGAAATCAGCTGCGTGAACATACCCTTAGTGACACTTGTTTGCAACTGATTTGTAACTGATTTCGGAACGTATTTACGATTGTAAATCAGTTGCAAATCAGTTACAAATCAGTGTCACTAAATTTAGCTGTAAATACGTTCTGAACAAAGCCTAAAAACCCAAGTGAAGAATTGATTCATATATAAGGCGCATCGGACTATAAGGCGCACTTTCGATTTCTGAGAAAATCATAGGCTTTTATGTGCGCCTTATAGTCCAGAAAATACGGTACTCCCCAGTTAGACCATTCTACCTATGCATTCTCTCTGGTATGGAGAGGAAATCATTGTCCCCTTTTGTCTGATTTCCTATGAACTACAGGGTTACATTATCATATATCAAATCTCTACTGGCAGCTCTCAGACCACTCCGCTCCCTTCCATACTTACACTCCTTGTCAGTGTCAGTCTGGGTTGCTTAAGGCCCACCTGTGGAATTTCATTCTGGGGGCCCACCTGTGATTTTATTATGGGGCCCACCAGTGAAGCTCATTCTGGGGATATACTCTAAAGCTACTGTAGATCTCTCCTATACTTTGTCTGTTGCTTTCGGCCTCTTTGTCTTTCTGCCTCTTTGTCTTTGCCTTTCTGCCACTTCCAAGGAGGTATATGCACTTTAAAAGAAACTCCAGGTCTGCCATGTAATGTAATCCTGTGGGCCAGTCCAAGCTTGCTCCTTGTTCTTCTGTATGTTTCTCCATGCATAGAGTGCTCCTAAATATATCATATCTGCCTTATCTAAGAGACCAGGAGTGCATTAAAGCAGCAGTCCTTACGATGATTAGTTATAAAACTCTGCATTCTGCTATGTGCTTATAGATTAGTATGTGTTAACAAATACAGGTCAACATTGCAGTCCTCTGCTTTCTGGCTGTAAGAGCTTAGTGGAAGAAATCTATCAATCACAATCAGAATGGAAAATACGCAGGAAGTGGATAGAAGTTCTGTGTCACTGATCCATCACTTGATCCCCTAATGAAGGGGTTGTCCAGCAAACCAAGAAGAATAAAAAATCTCAAATGGCTTGCCTTTATCTTTATCATTCTAAGGCTATGTTAACACGGCCATCTGTGGGACGTATTTCAGTCCGTAATTACGCGCCGGAGTGCGCCAATTACGGGCTGAATCCGTCCCAGTAACTACGGTAATCCACAGTTCTCATAGAGAACTATGGATTACGTCTCCTCTCCCTGCTCGGCGAATACGCCGAGGGGGGAGATAATTCACATGTCACTTTCTAGCGGCGTATACGCGCCGCTAGCAGCGATTCTCTATGGGCCGGCGAGGTCCGGCCCCCCACTCCCTCCCCAGCTCCCGCCCCGACCCCGGCCACATGGCGTAACTGCGGGGCGTAATTACGTCCCCCAGTTAAGCCATGTGAACATAGCCTAACTGTGATTATTTTTTATTTGTGCCCTCTTCCTGCACTGTGAAGTCTCCTTTCTTCTCAGCTGGGCAGCTGCATTTCCTGTTCTTCATTGCTTCATAAAACTACAAGCCCTCAGTCTCAGTGCACACCCCCTGTTTCCTCTCTGATGTTGAAACTTTGGTAGGCAGGACCAAAGAGGTGTGGTTTCAGAGATAATCCAAAATAAAGCCAAACTCCTTTGGCCATCTGATCTCCTGGGACACGCAGATGTTTCCTGTGTCTGGAGACACAGAACTACCCTGTTTCCCCGAAAATAAAACAGTGTCTTATATTTATTTTTGCTCCTAAAGACGAGCTAAGACTTATTTTTAGGGGATGTTTTTTTTCTATGAACAATAATTCACATTTATTGTTGAACAAAACATCAACATGTATTAATATACTGTAGTGATTTCATCACAAACATCAGCATAAGCAGCCGAACTCTGAATTACATAACTAAAATTGCACTATGTCTTATTTTCGGGAAAACAGGGTACTCACCTTCCCGCTATAAACAGCTGATGTAGAGCTGCAGAAAATTTAATAATAGTACTTTATAAAAGTGCCTAACTTTGGGACAGGTATAATTTTAAATATTTTTCCCACCCAACAACTCCTTAAAGGGGTTGTATAATTTCATTAAATGGTCTTCAGAATAAGAGGACAGTGAAAACAAGTAACTTTGCAATTAGATGTCATTAGCAAAGCTGTCTTGTTATCACAGTTTTCCTTATCTTCTGTTTCTGTTTACACTGATCTCCAGTGCTGGTCGGATCCCTCCTCCTTGTATTTCACTAGCTGAGAGCTCATTTACATTCTGTAAGGCCCCCGGTCAGCTGTATTCACGGAGCATGCATTCCTGCCTTTCACTCAAAGTAAGGGACTGGCACATTTTCACTCTGCACAGCCAGAAGAAACAGAATAACATTGCAGGGCTTATATAATCAGGAAACAGCACAATTGTGTGTCGATCCATGCCTCTCCTGCATAGGGAGATCTGTGCCGTTCATAGAAAGCTGGATTCAACTGTAACAAAGCTCCAGCTGTGAGAGGCGAAGAGATCAGTGCTCAGTCGAGATTGAATGCAGCTCTTACAAAATAAGCCTAATACGGAGAGACACGGTGACATGTGGACTCAGAGATTGGGGGGGGGGAGTCTTGGGAGCCAGCATGAACAGTGAAGGGGGATGATGTCACCCATCTGGGAGGGGAAGAAACGCCCCTGCATTTCTAGAGTTGAGAAGCTGAGAGCAGTATGAATCAGCTGAACTAAAGAAGCGATACATCCCATTTAAAATAAGACTAAGAACATAGCAGGTGCAATATAAATAGACTCTGCTCCCTCTGTCTCTGTAAAGTCAGAGGCATAATGGGAAATTTAGGCTTAAATAGGGAAATCATATCAAACATCATATCCGATTTTACAGTGTATCCCTGAGGAGATGCACATAAGACGTGTAGGATCTGAATCCATTTTTACCATTTTGTTTTTATGTATTTTATAGCATAGTCAATCTATGCATAGTATGACATAGTATAACTTTTATTTGAGCATTGCTCAGCGTCGGGAGTCCTCCTAATTTTTCTTTGTGATATATTCTTATACCACAAACTGCTGTATATCAAAAGAAAGGAATCAAGATGGGAGACAACCTATAAAATAGCACATCAGGAATACAGAAGGCACACACAAGAGCCTGCATACTTTTTATTAATAACAGACTATACTGCACTATATGGTAAGAAAAAGATAGCATTCCTGTTTCTGTATTTAGGGTTAAGGTGAACATATCAATAATGAACTAATATAAGGGACTATCCTTACTTTTGTGGTTGCCAAGTAGTGAAGGACAGATAAGGGGTTAATTGTTCCACCTAGCTCAGTTATCTTACCTAACATCTGACCTGGAAATTAAGACGTATGATATATTGATAGAAGCAGAAGGTACTTATCTGACGTCCTGATCTCTTGCTATGGCTCATTATAAATAAATAGATCTTCCCTCAGGGACTACAGAGGAAATATTGCCCCTTAACCACTTCTAGGAATCTGAGTCCCTGATCGGATCTCCACGTCAGTCGGTAAAAACCAGCACCATAGCAAACAGCACAGGATCCAGACTAAATTTATTGAACAGCCTTAACCCTGTCAACGCTGAGTCTTCTTACTCATTACCGAGTAAAGGAAAGGTTGTTCTTGTCTGTCTAAAGCAAGTTTGTTTGGCAGCCAAAATTAACATCGCTTCAAATCTGGCTAATTTATTTATGCTGAGGGACGACAGAAAATTCCATTAGGCCAAAATGTCAGTTTGAAGAAACCTGCCAGCAAACCTGACTACTGTTCTGTATAAATATTAATCACCAGCGCAACAATCTTCTCTTCATGGTCTCATGGCCCACCACAGATTAGATTTCCGCAGACATTTTACTGTGACTGTTGTCATTTTCTTCTTATTTTCCTGTAAATACCACCCTGTTATTCAAACATTTCTTACTAATTCCTGTCAGTACATCTCAGAAACCTCTGCATACAGCTCATTAGCAGAATACAGGCTGTTATAAACAGTGTCACCTGATGAATATACATGCTGTACCACTATATACCAGAAGGAAATTGGGCAAATGAAGTCTAAATAGGACTAATTAAGGTCTATTAATTTGTGTTGGCCTGTCGTGACTCCGTCGCTGTATCTGTCCGGATACCCTTTTGCATGGTACGCCACCAGGAACCACCGTCAGAAAGTTTAATTAATTAATTTTTAATTCTCTATAAGACTACAGTTCTATAAATGACTCCTTATGACACTGCTGCAGGGCACAAATGTAGCTTTCGTAGAAAGGCATTAGATAAGATTCACATGGTGTATTTAACATTGGGTAATTCAGAGCAAGAAATTCCAGGGATGACCTCAGGTTTCTGCAGCATATTCTACTTTTTCTACATTTGGATGCTTCCGCATTTTAGAATTTGGATTAGCCTTATCCAACATGGCTAACTGTCCTAACTTCTGATGCATTTTCCAAGCTAAATACACAAAGATATTTGATATACTCTCCCATTTGTATATTTCCCCTATATTTCCAGGGCATGATGCCACTGACGCCAATGGGACATTATACATGCATTTTTACACATATTTTGATGCACAAAATGCTCCGGAATGTGCATAAAAAAGCCATGTGAACCTAGCCCTATATTGCAAAATGTACTGCTTCTGATGGGACTAAACTTGCAGTTTAAACATTAACATTTGCTTTTACATTTATTTAAAGTAGAGACATGAGTCTCTATAATACTTTAGTTCAGATATGCTACTGAATTGCATCAAAGCCACATGGGCAACTTGAACAAGATGGGCAAAAGTCACCGGGTATTATCATTTTCAGACTGGTGATATAATACTTTTATTTTTTGGGCCTTCCATAGCTGAGGGTTCGTGGCTTATGAAGTTTAGCAGAATATTTTGATGCAATATAAGTGGTATGTTAATGATTTTAAATAGTGCTCTCCAGAAATATGACTAGCATTAGGGGCACATACTTAAGTTCTTTTGCTTGGTGATAGAGTCTCTTAGCAGCAGTGATCACCATTTTCCGCTATAGCTACATCCTCCTCTGCTAGTGCCTATGGGAGACCTAGGTAGCTTCAAAGTCTAGAACCGCCCCTTGACCTGGATCAGCACATTGCTGCTACACACTCCTATGCTTTAAAGGGGTTTTCATAATACAAAGATAAGCCTTCAGCATGTAGTGACAGGTAATTGAAGACTTTTTCTGAATGCATTAGTCTTTTGGTTTTACCTTGGTCATAAGAGATTTTATCAGCTCTGTGTGCACACATGTTTTGCTGGTTACGGCCATAATTTGCCTTCCTGATTAGCCAAAGAGCAGGGAGCTCACTCTCAGAACAGACTAATTATGTCTAACAAGATTAGCTTTTGTTTACAGATAAGCAATTGTTTTCACTTCTCAGAGCACTGTAGATTTGTTTACTGAAAATTAAATCTCAAGCACGTAAGTCTTTGTAATGTCTCAGCTAGTTATGGAGAAGCTAAATATGCTAATCATTGCTATAGAACCACCCACAACCTGACAAGACAAAGGATGAAAAGATGCTTGTGACTCAGTGAAACAGCATGGTGAGAAAACCACCTTATGGTTTTCTACTACTTAGATTTTTGCTTTACATCTCTATGTAATATGCTGTGGATTTTGCCCAGTTCTAAAACATTTGCTGATTATTACTGCATTGAAGAGGCTTGTTCTAATTTAAACATAACGATTTATTATGTTAAATATCTGCACTTATTGACCAAAAAAATAATGCATCCAGATAAAGATGTTTGTGTGCTGCAAAACTCAGCATGCAGTCATTTCTCATGTAAATGATTACAGGTTTGGTCTGATTAGATATTGGGTCTTGCCACAAGAAGGTGGAAAAGTGCTTCCCTGGTGGTCCTGTAGAAGGGCACTCGGAGACTAGTTTTTGGTAGCGTACCTCTTAGTGAGAGATCAATGACTGGTAGACATACCTGTATTACGCAGTCAAAGACATTTTGACCAGGTGACAAACTTTTAGAGGGCAATCAATATTTTTGGACAGCACAGTAGTCCTAAATAAAGTTTTACCGGATCACCTTAGTGCAACAGACTGCCAAATGGAGGTAGTCTCCCCTCCTCTTCAAGTATTCCAAACACGATACCAGGGGCGTCAGCATAGGTGTCCTTTATTTAAGATCCCAGTGTTACAGCATCACAGCAACATTTCGACTCACATGAGTCGAGCTTAATAAAGACTCATGTGAGTCGAAACGTTGCTGTGATGCTGTACCACTGGGATCTTGAATAAACGACACCTATGCTGACGCCTTTGGTATCGTGTGTTGGAAACTTCTAGAGGGGGCATCATTCAGCTAAGATAAGCAGGATGGTCATTTCAACAAATGGCCAAGCTATTTGGATGTGTTGAGCGCAGTGATTCTGTAACCACATGCACACATGTTGAGCTGGCTCCGAAAGGCCCAGATACACCACCAGTAGAAAAGATTGTTTGATGCGTCAACAAGCTTTAGTATCTCTCACAGTTTCCTGTTCCTCCATCAAGATACAGGTGGCACCTTCATTACACATCCCTGTCTCTGCCAAGACCATTTCCAGGCATTGAGCAGAAGAAAATTTGGTGTCATAGTGCCCATTATGTATGCTGCCAGTGACAGCCACTCACCGTCATCTCAGTTTGGAGTGGTGAACAAGAAACCTGGACTTCTACAGACTTAAACCGTATTTAGCAAGGCTGCCTCTTCCTGGTTACCCTGCTGGATCTTTAGTGCCTATAGCCTATCGAGAAAGCGTTCCTGTGTTACCGTGTACCGTACCATTTGCCTCCGTTCTTCAACCACGAATCTTGCCGCCTGCCCTGACCTTCCTGCTTGTCCACGATCACGAACCAAAGCCGCCTGTCCTGACCTTCCTGCCTGTCCCCGACTACGAGCCTGCCTTACGATTTTGTACCACACTACACCTCGGCTGCCTCCACAAGCAAGTCACGTCAGGGGTAGCGACCTGGTAGACTCCCGCCGCAGCAAGTACATCCCGCTTTGCGGTGGGCTCTGGTGAATACCGGGACCTACTTAGATTCCGTTCCCTGGCGTGGCTTACGCCATCACTTGCCGTGGTCCAGAGGATCCACTACTACCAATCGTGACATCGGGTTCATATTTGGAGGCTGCCTGGTGAGCGCTTCTATCCTGCTTTTGCTGTGGAGCAAGACTACTGGTGTGAGGACCTGGGGAGTCATCGGATACAACAGTCGGTCACCCCTAATAGTGATACCAGGGAAACTAACAGCTCAGCGCTTGTGCCGGACATCCTATGGCCACATGTGTTGCCTCTTATGGCAGAGTTTTTAACTCACATTTTTCAGCAGGATAACGTTCACACACCCACAGAAAGGGTTTCCCAGGAATGTCATGTCTCTGCCAGATTGCAGCACTTCCTTGGCCTGCCCAGGTACCAGATTTATTCCCAGTTGATTATTTATGGGACCAGCTGTGACACCAGCTTCAGCAACCTTCAAGTGTGCAGGGTCTAGAGGTCTAGCTGCAACATCTGTGACCAAATGTATCACAGGATGCAATACAGAACATGTATCACTCCTTGCTGAAACATAGCTCATCTTGTATCCGGGCTAGAGGTGTCCAACAGGACACTAGCTTCTTTTCAATTTGAGTTTTCCATAAGAAACTGATCCTTTCACTCTGATATTGTAATCATTTATATATCATCATTACACTTCTAACAACTCATTGGTACATTATTTTTTGTCAATGGGTGTATTTCATTTAAAAATATAACAATTATAAAATCTTTCTGGAGCTGCAGCAAAGGTAAATATCTTACAAATCAGATGTGTTCACATATTCTCAGTGCACTCATATTGCTATAATAAATGAAATAACATTGAGTTTCTGTAGCTGCTACTACAGTGATGGATTCTTCAGTGAGTAGCTATGCAGCTGTCATACAGAAATGCTACGACTAAGGTTTTTTTCTATAGCCGAAACGCGTCAGCTTTATAATGTCTTTTCTCCGTTACACTGCTGTTCATTTTTAAGTGGCTCAATAAAAGGTGAGTTTTAACTTTAACTGGATGCCCATAATACTGTCATGCTGGATGCTGGACATTTTTCTCTTTTTTGTCATGCAGTAAACATCCTGAAAATGGAAAGCAATGTCCAGTGTCATTTCTACTTTGACCACTGGAGGCCACTGGAGTCCTCACACATGTCAGGTCTGACAGCTCTGCATACTTCTAACCATGTGGAACAGACCGTGGTCATAGAACAGCAGAAACTGACTTAAACTGTGAAGAGTAAATAGACGATTTGCCCCTTTTAACACCTTTTCTGTGAAACAGATGCATCTTCTCTCAGAAGCAAACCTCAGCTTTCATGTATTCTTATTATCATCCATTGGATAACTTATCCTTGTAATTGATGATTAACATTCTAGGTGTTTCTTGAAGTTTTCTGTCTACACTAGAGAAGGCAGTTCACTGGTACAACTGCATACACACGGGAAAGTAACTGTCTGTTGCTATTATATCCTCTCAAGTGAAAAGAAAATAAATCACAGAATATTTCATAAAGTTGGTCAAAAATGGCCAGTGGTGTCATTAGATTTATTAATCTTAAATTATCATTACCAGGCTCGGACTGGCCCTCAGGAGAGTAGAGGGGAGCCTTGGGCAAGGTGGGCCCCTTCCAGGGGAAAAAGGCAGAGAAAAAGGGGCAGAACGCAAGAGGCTTTTGCAGTCTTGTAACAGTAGAATGAGCCAGTGGGAGGCTGCAAGAGTCAACTCCACGGGTGAGCCCCAAGATTCACATTACTGGGGAGCCCCAAGAAACAATGCCAAGAATCAACTCAAGTGGGAGGCTGCACAGATCAACTCCACTGGTGGGCAAAGATCAACTCTACTGGTGGGCCCCAAGATTAACCTTACTGGGGTGCCCCAAGAATTGGCGCCAGTGGGAGGCCGCAAAAATCAACTCCACTGGTGGGTCCCAAGATTAATATTATTGGGGAGCCCCAAGGAGCAATGCCACAGGTGGACCCCAAGAATCAACTCCAGTGGGAGGCCGCAAGAATCAACTCCACTGGTGGGCCCCAAGGTTAACTTTACTGGGGTGCCCCCAAGAATCAACTCCAGTGGGAGGCCGCAAGAATCAACTCCACTGGTGGGCCCCAGGAATCAACTCCAGTGGGAGGCCCCAAGAATCAACTGCACTGCAGGGCACCAGTCACTCCAGTCCAACACTGATTATTACTATTTTATTATTGTATTAATCATTAGAACCACATTCCTGCTCTCCCATTTATAATAGAATTAGCTACGGTTGCAAAAATCGGTCCCTGTTTGATTTGACACTGGACCGTAGCTGTGAAAAATGTTTGGATTAGGCATGTCCGAATCTGATTTAAGTTGGGGTCAGGGTTAGGGTTTTTTGTGGGATTTTAGCGCTTTACTTACCATTGCATGGATCTCCCCATCCAGTGGTGCTGTCAGTGTCACCATCAGTCCATCTTCCCATCCAAAGTCACTTCCAGTTACCATAAAATATGTTATGGTAACAGGAAGTGACGTCACGTCCCGTGCAATGTCTGACATCACTTCTGGCTGTCATAACATAAGGCTGGGGTTGACTTTTGGGTGATTTTTGACAAAATCAAATCGCTTTTAATTGACATGGACCTAAATCTGACAACACTACTTTTAGAAGAGCTAGGAAATCTGACAACATTATTAGGAAAAGTGATGTTACCATGTTAAAATCAAATGTAAAATCCTATTCTTCTCAGACTACTAAGAAGTTATTCATAGAAGTCAGGTCTACATATACCGTCAGTGTACGGCTGTACTTTGTTCTGTTTAAGCCAGCTTTCTACTGTATGAAAGCTTACTGTATGATCCATTTTTATTTATTTAGAGGACTCCCACGTCTTGTCTTGAGTACGGAGAGTGTTAAAAAAAAAAAATTCCAAGCCAGACAATTTTTGGAACAGTCTTTTTTCCCCGCCCTCTAATTCATTCTGTGCCAAAGATTACAAATCTGAGACACAGAGCCATACTTTTTATCTGGCCAGCATTACCATCAATTAAAAGCAGACTTCCAGGACATGCTGCTGCCATTGTGCAGCTGAAGTCACTTTATCCTAATGACCGCGTTCACATGGCAGCTCGCTGAGCGAAATCTCTTTATTTAACCTTATTGTGGCTGGTGAAAGTCGGAACAGCAGAGTTTAGATTAACAGCCCCTAACTTCCCTCAAGCATTTGGCTGTCTACTTAGGTCTGTCTAGTGCCTCAGAGAGGGGAAATTTCTTTCTTGGCAGATTTGACTACGGCTCCTGAAGAGTTTAAACAGCAATGTGAAATCAGGGCTTGTGGTCAGGTGCCATATCAACAATTCGACGCGTCTTTTCTGCACTACCCTGAACAAATTAATTTCCTTTCCTCTAAGTATTATGTCATAGGGTGGTCTACAGCCAAATATCATGAAGTTATCTCTTAATGGCTTACTATTGGAAATGACCAGGTTGTCTTTGGCATATCCATTGGCCAAAGTTTCTTAAGACGTGTGCTCAATTGAATGTCTTAAATTTGGCTGTTTTATTTTGACAGCCCTCCTCATATGCACTGTTAGGACAAATGCCTGTGGAGAACCTATAGCTCACCCTTTTACAACTCTTTCTACAAACTTTAGAGGAAAACTGCTACCAAGAATGGCTCCAACTCTGAGGGAAAATTGATAAACCCAGAAAAAAGGAGCAATATATCCTTAAAAGTGCAAAAGCTTTATTTAACATGATATCAAAGACTTACACACAAAGAGATAACATAGGAAAGAACCAACAGAAAAAACGGGCATAGTGTCCTTAGAAACCCAATACTATATTGACATACAAGTGCTTAATAAATTGCAGATAAATTACATGTAACTGCACCAATGTCTAACGTACAAAGCGGTCATAGTAAACAAACATTATAAGACCTACCCATAATAAGACACTTCCCATATGCCCTGACACGTGTTTCGCGGTATTGCTTCATCAGGGGGTACAGACAACTTCTACAGTGCAGCTTTAAATGAGTGAACATTGCATTGAATTGATACCTTTGTTTCTCATAGCTTTTATTTCCACTTAAAGGGGTTGTCTCACTACAATGATTGCTTTTTATGTTAAAGATCTTGCAAAAACAAATCACTTTGCAATATGTGTCCATTAACAATGTCCTACTTATTTCTGGTATCCCCTCTTGTATGTGCTACATCAGCACCTCAGGTCGCTATAGCTACAGACCTGTTAGATCTCTCCTTATAGGCTGCTGGAACTAGTTGCTATAGCTACAGACCTGCTGTCCTCATTGCAGGACAGTAGAAGCCAGTAAAGCTAATAAACACACCCCTGAATTAAAAAATTAAACTGAGAAAACAGGACTGAGGTAAGATGAATTGATGTAGTGAGACAATCCCTTTAATCTTTAAGTAGCTTTCTTCTACACTCTGTGTCACCCCTGCTGAATAATGTACTGTATTTCAGCTGCCTAGAAGCATAATAGAAGGGATGTGACAACTGCTCCCAATACAGTTCTTGTCTTGCAAAAAATATTGTAGCCTAAGGCTTAATGCATACTGTATTATTTTGAACGGATGACGGATCCATTCTGATGCAAGGTAAAAGGTTTGAATTAACATGTTCATTGACTAATACAGGTGGACGGATATGCAATGTCCATTGACATTTGGTCCGTTTTTACCCTTTCCATCAAATATTGCTTTTAATCTGCACAGATGGAAGACGCAGGATGCTACACTTTTTGAAGTTGAAAAAAAAGTGTAAGTTACAGTATACTTTTTTTAAAATATGTCACTGGAAATTGTATCCTAGTGTATGTGCCCATGTTGTAAACGTATACGTTTGTATCTGCCGTAAAAATACAAAAGAAAACTAACTAATCAAATTGCATGGAAAAACAGGTAACAGCCAACGTTATAACAAACACGTTTTGATGCATAGTCAAACGCAGTGTGCTCTAAGCCTTACCTGATTGGGGCTCAAATTTGTATTTTACATACACATGCGCTTGTGGTTGCAAGTAGTGCTCAGCGAGTTCCCACTAAATATTTAACTGAACTTGGATTTGTACCAAGTTGCAAGTTCAGATGCAGTAAGTAGTGGTAAATTACCAGTTCTACCTGGAATATCACAGTGAAAGCACCCTTATTAAGAGTAAATGCCTCTAGCCTTGAAAGAGTCCTTGATATGTTAGTTTAAATAATAACAAATCTGAAGCATCTTCTCTTATATCTTCTCAACTATCTTAACTCAGTGTTGTGCTCTTCCTGTTATTCATTCTAGAAATGTATTAGCTGGGTGTTACCAATTGTGAGTGTGTCCCTGCACAGTCTGACATTGCCCAATGTCACTGGGTCAATGAGCTTTATGTATGAAAACTGTCTAGCAGTAAGACTTTCTTTGTTGCCCACAGCAACCAATCAGAACTCAACTTTTATTTTTCCAGAGCACTGTATGAAATGAAAGCTGAGCTATGATTGGTTGCTGTAGGCAACAAAGACAGTCTTATTATTAGACAATTTTCATACATAAGGCCCAGTGTGTATAGGAACACATCTCTCTGAAAACCGGAGTAGTAACACCTATCAAGGAAGTAGCACAACACAGGATTATAAGAGAAGAGGCTCCAAAATTGTTATTTCACAGAGAAACACAAGATTTAACTAACACAGACATGTCAGGAGATGTCCCAGGTCTTCTTTAAAGAGGTTGTGTGAGAAACCAAAAAAAAAACATATAATGGAGGAATACTACAGATAAGCAATGTCACAATGTGTGAGCTACTTACAAACACTGTTATATGGCATAATATCGCCATGTTGTATCTTTCTCCTCACTGGACTCGTGGACGGACCTACAGTTGCTTGATGTGCTGGTTGATAACTACATTTCCAACAAAAGCTGCTTTATCTCTGCTGAGCTATAGATTATATATACTATATACACACCAAGGGCGACATGTATGAATCTCGCCACGTCGGGGCGCACCTTTCCGCCGGTTTTCCGTCGAAATCTGCGCCTGATTTATGTCGGCACTGGGGCGCGCTAATACATACTAAGTAACGTCCGCCGCGCCTCGCCAGTGTTTGGGGCGCAGTGTGGGACTTAGGCGCAGTGCGGGGCTGCGCCTCATATTCGCCGTCCGAGGAGGTGCGCTCATACATGCGGGGAAAAGTCCACCGCGCCTCGCCAGTGTGTGGGGCGCAGTGCGGGACTTAGGCGCAGAAGGGACTGCGCCGAACATATATTCCGATTCGAGACAGGCTGGAAAACAGCGAGAAATCATTAAACATGTCCGTGAAGAGTATGAAAAAAAAAATCGCCTTTATAAAGGCGGAAAACATTATCAGAAAAGAGCTCAAACATCCCTTTCCAAAAATCTAGAACGGCGCAATATCAAGAATTAGGATATTGGAAATTGCCGGGAAATACAGTAATTCAAATTCTGAAAGCTATTCTCATTGGTCGGCAGAAACCGGCCAATCAAAATAGGAGCGACAGTGAACCATTAAAACCTATGGAGAACTATTGACCAATCAGAATTCACTAAAATCATTTGTATTTCTTTATTTTTGTTACACTAATACTATTGATCCTTGGCTAACGAAAATAAAGAAATAAACATGATTTGATTGATGTAATTTTTTTTTTCGTTACCCCCATATTATTATTCATTTTATATACACATCAGGACAACTTCTGTAGTCTTATCATTTGATTTCGGCCATGTACAGTTTTATTTCAGATTGCATTAGAAAACCCATAGGAGCGTCGCTCGCTCTCCCATTGGTCCAAATAACCGGGCCTCTTTTAACTTAGCCAATCACAGAGCTCGCTCTGAATTTCTTTTCCCCATAGAACTCTATGAGAAAGTAGCTCGCGCTCTGATTGGCTAAGCTGGACGAGCCCCCGCCGCTTCAACCAATCAGCTCTTTTCTGCCTTTTTACTGTATTTTGAACTGTCCCGCCTTTGAATATGATTGGTCAATATTTCTCCATAGATTAGAATGGGTCCCTGTCTCTCCTATTCTGATTGGTCAATTCTCCTCCATAGGTTAGAATGGGCCACTGTCGCTCCTATTCTGATTGGCTGGTTTATGCCGACCAATCAGAAGATCTTAAACAATTTGAATTACTGTATTTCCCGGCAATTCTCTCTATTGCAATTCCTTATGTAGCGTCGGTCTCAGCGACAAACGCGTTGTTAGGGATTTAACTGCTTTATTTCTAGAGAAGGTTTCAGCGCTTTATCTGATAATGATTTACACTTAATAAAAATGATTTTTTTATTCATACTCCATGCCACATTGCATTGCGCCGATCTCTCCATAGACTACAATGGGAGAAGTAGCTCGCGCTCTGATTGGCTGGGATAGCCAAGCCCCCGCTAGTTCAACCAATCAGCTCTTTTCAGCATTTTTACTGTATTTTGAACTGTCCCGCCTTTGATTTTGATTGGTTCGAACTACTCCATAGGCTATAATGGGTCCCTGTCGTTCCTATTCTGATTGGCCGAGATAGCCAAGCCCCCGCTAGCTAAACCAATCAGCTCTTTTCAGCATTTTTACTGTATTTTGAACTGTCCCGCCTTTGATTCTGATTGGTCAATATTTCTCCATAGGTTTTAATGGTTCACTGTCGCTCCTATTCTGATTGGCCGGTTCTGCCGACCAATGAGAATAGCTTTCAGAATTCGAATTACTGTATTTCCCGGCAATTTCCAATATCCTAATTCCTGATGTTGCAGCGTTCTAGATTTTTGGAAAGTGATTTTTTTAATGTATTTTTTATTTTTGAGGTTTGAGCTCTTTTCTGAGAATGTTTTACGCCTTTATAAAGGCGATTTTTTTCAGAATCCTACTCCATGCTGCACGGAGCTGAGCGCCGAGATTTCTGATACGATCTTCTATGTTTCCTCGCATGTTCCGTTCTTGCTTCACTTAGCCGCCGCCGGAGCATTTAGACCAAAATAAACCAGGTCTGCCTGTCAGAGCTGCCGAGCGCTGCAATGCACCGCACTTTGCCGACTCGCGATCGTACATGCCTCGGAGTTTTCGAGCGCGCCACGTCCCGCCCCGGAACGCCTACAGCGCGCCCACACCACGCCCATTACACGCCCCTTCATGGTAGGCGCAGCTGAAAGTGGCAAACGCTGCGCCTACTCCGCATCCCTGCGTACGACAGCGGATTCGGGCCGGTGAGGCGCAGAATACGCCTGAAAACAGGCGTAAAGCCCGATCATACATGTCGCCCCAAATGTATATATAGCAATGTATAGACACATATATATGCACACTTTTATTTTAAACAGTTTCCATTCTACACTGCAGAGCTGTCCCTCACACTGCAAATCTCTCAGGCTGGCTAAGCACAGCACACATGCTCAGTTATGTTAGTCAGGCTAACCAGGAAGTAACTCTATACTCTGCATTCCAGGTCAGGTTTCTACACAGGAAGGAGCCCGACAGACATTTTCCTCTGCTATAATGATTATCCCCTAGACAAAACAAGCAGACTTTTCTAACTAAGGGTATTTCTTTTTCTTCTTTTTCCAGAGAACCCCTTTAATATTGATCATTTATAGGTGAATTTGTCCTCATCAATGGTCTTTCACTTGGGTGATACCACCTGAAAGGCATCGTCTTTATGCTCCATCACCTTTAGATTAGATTATTCTCAAAATTCAATTCCAGAAATGTGGAAATGGAAGAATTGTTTTCCCTTTGATTTGGGAGGATGTGTGGTCCTTACTTTGTTGAACTATTCCTTCTCATTTTTTCTGATGTACACTGCTCTTAACATTTGATCTTCATACACATTTCCTTAAAACATTATGTTAGCTAGGAAACAACACTGTGATAAATGAGAATGTGTATAATCACACGTGTTTATGTAGAAGTAAATACACACATGTATCAGTATATACAGTGTAATGTGTCTGTGCGGTGGAATGTCAGTAGGAAGTAAAGTTTTAGCCTGAAACGTGATGGAAAATCGTCACAGCGGTGATTTATGGGCTCTGACATCCAGCTCTCCACTTCTTCCTTTGGTTTTAAATCGCAAATCATACAAACAGGGCTCTGTAAATCCCTTCTGAAAGATCCCTGTGTTTTTACATTCTTCTTGCTCATCAATCTAAACTTATTAGGGGTCATTTATCAACGTCTTCCAGCCAAATATATTTGCTGATAAAATTATTGTTTAAAAATACGATAATGGGTTTTTTAAACTTAATTGTCATTTGGTTAGATGTAACATGGAGTGAACTGTATGAAAATGACTGTCTTGCAGGTAGATAACAGCTTTATATTATAAGAGGCAATAAACCATGACCTACAAAGCTCTCCATAACCTCTCCCCTCCATACATCTCTGCCTTAATTTCCAGATATCTCCCCTCACGCAATCTCCGCTCCTCACAGGACTTTCTTCTCTGCTCTCCTTTTGTCAGCTCCTCACACAACCGTCTCCAAGATTTCTCTCATGCTTCCCCCACACTCTGGAACTCACTGCCCCAACACATCAGACTCTCTTCCATTTCACCACCTTCAAAAGCAACCTAAAAACCCATCTCTTCAGGATTGCCTAAAACCTACAATAACCCCGCTGTCACTACACCCCCCACAAACATGTCTGCCTCTCACCTCCTGTCTCTTTCACCCTTCCTTGTAGATTGTAAGCCTTCGCGGGCACGTTTCTCTTTCCCTATGTGCCAGTTGATTGTCACATATTGTCACCATTGTACTTGTTTGACTTTTGTTATGTTTGTAACCCCCTTGAATGTACAGTGCCGTGGAATCAATGGCACTCTAAAATAAATAATAACAATAGACCCACTATGTACACCATAGACCATAATCAGAACCTTTCATACCATGTGTTGTCTTTTCTCCGTCCGTCTCATTTTCGCTTGCTTATTTATAAACTAATAATCTGATTTATTTCAATCCAATTCATGGAAAGAAAAGTCAAGAGACTGCTTATTGTATTTATATCAGAAGATTAGCTGATCTACAGTTGATCAAAGGAGGCAGTTGATCTGGATATGATTACGGAAAGTGTTTGTGTAACTGAGGTCACCCAGTGCATGGGGAGAAAAGTTCTGTACTGCATATGTGAACCCAGTGCAACTGCAATATGGGGGTTCAGCATTAAAGCAAACCATCAGAAAAGTAAAATTAAATATGGGGGGATGTTTCATTTTGTTTTGCATTATATTTAATGATTTCGTCCTCAAAAGGGCCTTGTTGTTGGGAGTACTCTGGTAGATAGGATGGATATAAAGCATCATGGGCGACATGTATGAACTTAGCGCCAGCTCGCCAGATCTACATCACTTTTTCTTCATGTACAATGTGCCTAAATGTAAGACACTGTCGAATGTGGGTTCATAAATCTGACATGTGGTATGCCTTGCATAGCATATTTTTGGCGCATTTTCAGCACATTTAAAAGTATCGTGTCTGGCACAAAATGCACCAAGTTTTGGCAAACGACTATTCATACATCAATAGTACAGAGCTAAAAAAAAATTGGGGGGGTCAAAGCATGCCATAAACTGACGCAGTCCCGTTCATACATGTCCCACATGTGTTTTTACTGAAGAATAACGTGAAGGTGTATGCAAGTAGAAGAGGGCAAGAGAGTAGTGGAAATCATGTGATAATGCCATTATGATGTGTTACATGTTTATACTGGAGCTCATGCACCTAGAGATATTACACCATAAAATAGCACCAATAGTAATCTATGTGCCCCCCTCTTTACCTACATACAGTGGGTCATATAGAAAGACCAAACAAGAAATTAAGACTGCCGCTTACCCCTTCACCGTGAGTGTTTTTGTCTGGGTTTGCTTCTCCTTTGCTGTATATATATAGAAAGACAACAACCCTCAGCACACAAGTCATTCCACCAAAGAATGGCTATAGAACACAATTAAAGTTTTGGAATGGCCCAAGTCCTGACCTTAATCCAATAGAAATCGTGTGGAAGAACTTGAATTGAGCAGTACATGAGAGGATAAGAGAACACACACCAAGACAACAGAGTTGAAGCTGTTTTGCACGGAGAAATGGTCTAAAATTTCTTCAAGCCAATGTATATCACTAATGAACAATTACCAGAAACATTTAGATGTAGTTATTACTACATACCAGATACTGGAAGCAAAGGTTCACGTAGTTTTCATCTTACAATTATGTGATATTAGATGGTTTTCCTCAAAAAAATAAATGACCAAGTCTAATACTTTTTCTTGGTTCTCTTTATCAACTTTTTAGAACTTGTGTGAAAATCTGAAGTAGTTTTAGTAGTAAAGCACCATAGTATGCCTTAAATTTCATATGTAGTACAGACCCATAAAGATTCTGGATTCCTTTAACACTGTTGAGCCATGTACTTGATGTCTTAGTGACAAGTAGATTTTTGACTGTTCACTCCTCTATTGTTCCCTTTATCTTATGAACAGTTATGCTTCCTTTATTTCATTCATTCGTTTACTGGGCTTAGAGATTAGACTTGACTCTTTGTTTTCATTTATGAGGTATCATTTTATAAGCAAATTATTTAAGAAAAAATAATACAGATCAAACATTTGATTGTCTTTTTTGTAGCAGCGTGAGTCTTGGAGCACTGAAATAAATTTTGCTAACTACAAGTTAATGTTCATACAGCTTTAAAAGGGTTATCCAGAAGTTTAAAGATTTCATAGAACACTATAAATAGTGTTTACATTGAAAAGTAAAGATATTTTGTGTTTATTTGGCCTCTTTATTTAACTTTTATAAGATCCACTTTTTGGAGTGAAACTTCCTGCTTGTGGGAGTGTCAGTAGTTCTCCAGAAGCTCTTTCCTACAACTCCCAGATTGCATTGCAGTTACAACCTTGGACTGCCTTGCTACTCCCCCCACTCTAATCCTTATAGCATTGTTCAGCCCTGCCCTTTACACCCTTACATCATCATTCTCAGACATGTACACCTTATGCCTCTGCATCTCAGCTCCAGTTCACTTCCTGGATGTCTGCAGCAGGCAGTGCATAATACAGTGCACCAATTACAGCTTATAACATGGTGAAAAAAACATTCTTTCCGCATCCTATAATATATATAATACATGTACAAATATTTAATTTGAGTTATATATTTTTATGTATGTGCTGTACATCCTCCCCAGCAGGTACACAACTATCCCATTACAGTAATTCAGATTGCTGTGGGGAATGAGGCATCATCCAGCTTTCATGTACACTGGATAGCCCATGTAGTATTTAAGAAAGGTGGGTGACAGCACATCCCCCATAGTTTTTGATCATAATAATGAAGGCACTTAGACTTTAGCAGCTAGCAGTGATAAGTCACTAGGTAAACATGGTTAGAACTGTATGTGTTAATATTAGTGGTAGGGCATGTCCCCATGGCACGGGTTTGCGGCGGTTTTTCAGACGGTTTGCGGTTTTAAAGACCGTCTGAAAAACCGGCCGCAAACGGGCACAACGGGCTCCTATGGAAAACCCGTGCAGCAATCCCCACTGCACGGGTTTTCTGCCCGGCGTTTTTTCCGCCCGTTTGTCACCTGAATAACAGTCAACATGCACATTCTTTCATCTGATTTTCGGACTGAATATGTGCAAGTGAATGTGAAGGGGGAGAAAAGCCGTCCCCCTGCGGCTGTGTGCACGGCACACAAACTGGACAGATACTGGTTGGATAATCCGACCGGTATTTGTCCATTGCAGTGTAAAGGGGCCCTTAGTGTATAAAGATTACATTCCTGTCAGCACCTCTATTTACATAGTGACTTATAAGTAACTATGTAAATTGTCGAAGCACACAGTTGCCCATTAAACAACCCAGAGGCTTTGTACTCCTGTCCTTTTCTTGAATTACTAATAGAAATGGAATCACTCCTGCTGCTGAGACTGGCAGGAGAGAATGACTTCACTATTTGCAGCCAGATCTTTCTCTACTCGTGACCGGGCCACTACAGGGGGTGTGTATGGACTGAGCCTGGCTTCAAAGCACACCCACTGAATGAGGATAAAACGTCCATTGAGGCCATGTGATCAATGTACATAACATGGTTTGCAGGAGATAGGTGTGAAGGGAGGACAAGGCTCTTTGGTTCTGCAGATCAGGACTGATAAATAAGTTTAAAGTATCAATTACAACGTTCAATATAATTAAGTTGTGAGCCCTAAAGCAAATAAAAAGAACCTCTTTAACATTATTATTTTGAATATTGCACTATTCAAGAAGATACAAAAAAATTATTTTGTTACTATGTATAGGATTTACTGCAGATTCATGTTAGGGGATGTTCATACGACGTTTCCATGTTTCGGACCCAAGCATGCATCTAACAATGTGCAGTGTGATTTACATTGCTTTCAATGTAAAACACGCATCGACGTTCAGACAATACATGTTTTATATGAGTCTTTCTGATGCGTCTTTCGGATCTGTACAAAGAATTGACATGTCAATTCTTGATCTGTTTGACGCAGCAGACGCCCTTTTTAAAACTATAGGCTGCAGCAAAAACGCATCCAAACACGCAGCACACTTTGGGTATGTGTTGATTGCGTTTTACACAGCGCTTTTGAATATGTATTCAAAACGCCGTGTGAACATGCCCTCAATAATCACATGGTTTTGCTGTGCAATTTTATATTCAGTGACTAGATACAGTCAGTCTGAAGAGATGGCCTACTGTGCCACAGGCATTTCTCTAGATCATTGGGACAGGCTGATATCTTCCTATATGGATCATTCTTCTCATCGACAGGAAGTTTATTGCTTTCATAGATTTAAAGTAACAGAAGAAGGCTACATTTCTTTAGGATACTTTCTGCAGATAGGAATTATGTCATAATGATAATGTCAAAGTGGACAGTACGTTACACACAGTGTCAGACTGAGGTGCCTGGGGCCCAACAGTGAGGGTGATTCTTGGAGCCCCCTACAGCTACTGTACATGACTGCATAAACTTCACATGCTTTTTGCACTCTTCATCTTGTACTCTGCTGTCTTTCTCTGTTTTTTTCTTTGAAAAGTAGCTCCAGCCCTGCCATGTCCATGGGCCCAAGATGCTCAAGGCCCTATCAGGGGTTTTCTTGCTTCTATGTGGGCCAATCCAAGCCTGATTACACATCTAATCCTGAAAACCTTAGGAAGGATTTGTGCTAAAATCCAGGCAAGCAACCTTTCCTTAGACAGACATACACTATAAGGGGCAACATATGGGAATTCAATCAGTATACCAGTTGATACCATAACGGGACATTTTAGTTTCACAGCAAATTAGCATGGTCCAGTTTTTTGCATGGATCTACCTGGACTAGAGTCTAATGGGAAAAATGTCAGAAACTGAGAGCTTGACAGCAGATGGGAAATGTTGTACTGACCACCCACTGTGCTCTGCTCCCACTGTTAAAGCTTTTCCTACTCTATCTAATGTATCTCTGGTCCATCCTTCCTTTTAGTTTTGCTGAGCTATGATAAAGTCTAAAAATAAGAATGGGTGTAAATTACAGAAAACAAACAGACTAGAATGTAGTGGGCCTGTGCTAGTACATAGGTCTGCTGGCCATACATGGTACAATGTCTTTACTGAGCTAAATCTTGCATGGCTTGCTTTGCTAAAAATCTCCTTGTTGTTGGAAGGAAAACACAACAACAGAAAATATCTCACCAGCAAACCGTGCCAGTGTGACATTTGTTGCGGCTATTTTTACTCATCATAATGGCAGGACTTCAAATGACAATTAATGTGCTCACTATTGCAACCAAAAATGTAATTTAGGTCCTGAATTTTTAGACTTAGGAGATAAAGCAGCACCATGGATTTTTCTACAGTGGTGTTTCAGAAAATAAGAAAGGATGATTTCCCACTGGTAATGTCTGGTTCTGCAGTTCAGCCTCATTGAATGAGAATATGCTGTAATACCACACACAACCCAAAGATATGTGTAATTGGGAAGAAAAGTAGCCATGCTTATTTTAGTCGTTGATAACTATTTTAAACCTGTAGCCCTGCTGCACAGACATAGACTTAAAACATTATATTCTGGATCCTTTCATCTGCTACGAGGGAATTTACTATATCCCATGTTACTATTGACTCCTATTTATAACAGAAAGCTCTTAAGGGGTTTCCAGTGGTAAAATTTATTTTCCAAAGATAGACTTTTGTATTCATTCAATTTTATTAAAGTTTCCATCAGTTCTAAATCAGCTGCTTGATGATAGGAAGTTCAGCAGTTCTGTGTGTCTGGATACACAGGAACACAGTTCTGTGTTGAGATCAGGAGATCAGGTGACAAAAGCGGTTTGGCAGAAATTAGCACAAAAGACATCATAAGGAGATGAGCAAATACTCAGGCAAGCCATTTAAGTCATTAACGACCGCCCACCGTCTTTTGACAGCGGGCATTTCAGGTCGTTCGTCTGCAGCGACGTCTTTTTTTACTACACAGCCCTGATCCCAGCGCAGCTCCTCGAACACCAGGCAGCGGGGGACCTCCGCTCCCCGGTGCTTTAACCCTTTGATTGCCATGGATCGTCACCGCAGCGCAATCAAAGGGTTTCCTTGCTCTGTCGGGTGATCGGAACACCCGGTGACCCAACAGAGCACGGGGAATGGCTGCACAGTCAGCCCTGGGGACCCGGAGTAGCCGCAGGGCTGTCTGTGTAACAAACCAGTGACCAGGACAGACTGTGAGCTGCCCTGAGCCCCTCCTGTGTCAGACTGACACAGATTATAATGTATTAGCATATATGAATATACTAATACATTACTAAGTGTAAAAAACAAACAAACAAATAACACAGTTCTCCCTTCATGGGATTTAAAAAAAAAAAAAAAAAAAAAAGGATAAAACATACAAAGTTTTAAACGAAGAATAAAAAAATAAATAATAAAATTAAAATAAATATTTAATAAAAAATAATTGTGCATACATTACACACACAAAAAACCTACACATATTAGGCATCCACACAACCGTAGTAACCTGTAGAATTAATCTAACAAGTTATTAAATGTGAAATGTGAATGGTGTAAAAAAAAAATGTAAAAAACAAAATAAAATTGAAAAAAAATTGAAGAAAAATTCTGCAATTATTTATAAGTGCACTTAATCTATTCCCCCATAAAGTACAACTTGTCTCAAATAAAACGAGGCCTCATCCAACTGCGTCATTGAAAAAATAAAAAAGTTACAACTGTTGAAACACAAGGAGACAAAAACTAAAAAAAATGTTCTGATCATTAACTACTTTTCAGGCGTTCGGCTTAAGGGGTTAAAAATGTTTAATTGGGTTCACCAGACTACCCCCTTAGACTCCTGTTAGTGGCAGCTTCAAGTAGCCATGTTTTTATTATGAGCGATTTAATGCACCAATCATTGTACTGTCAACTGTAAAAGCTGCCAGTCAATCTAATTTGGAGACCAAAAGTATCATTTGCTTCTTAAATTTTAGGGTTAGTAGCTGTAGCAACTAAAGGATTTTTCTTTCTTTTTTGACTGGAGCTTTGAATGGGATACTGGTTGTTACTGGCGTTCTAAATACAACAATTGCAGACCTATCAGATTTACTGAAATACCCAGGTGAACTGTAGTAAACATTACTAAGTGTAATAACCTATTACAAAATTTAGAGTTAATAAGAGGATCCACATATTTTATTCATTCTTTGGAAAATGGCTACAAAGACCATTTTTGCTGGTAATATAATTTGCTGCAGATTTTCAGCCCTCTTTATGCCTGGCGTGAACATACCCTAAGAGTGCGTTTACACGGTCAAGACCAAATACCGGTCGGAGATGCCGACCGGAATTTGGGTTTTTTTGGCACCCAAGGGGACGGATTTTTTCCGCGGTTTGTGGATTCAAGTCCTCCCCCTTTGCACCCACATTTTCATGTTCCGCTCCAAAACCGGGTGAAAGAATGAACATGTTCTATGTAAGAGGTTGACAGTCAGTTTACAGACGGCTTTTGAACCCATAAAACGTCTGTAAATCCAACTGAAATCCTGTGCCGTGGGGACAAGCCCTAAAGGCATGTTCACACGGCTTAAATGGGGTATTTCGGTCCGTAATTACCCCCGAAGGCGCCTTTTAACGGGCCAAAACACCCATTCATTACGGAAATTTCCCCCGCCGGGGCGGGGAATAATTACTTGTGAATTACTAGCGGCGTATACGCGCCGCTGGAAATTTAAAAATTTTGGGGGCCCGGCGAAGTGCCCCCCCTCCCCTCCCCCGCTCCCCCCCCCCCGCCCCGGTCACACGGCTTTTAATTTTGGGCTAATTACGCCCTGCAAATACACCGTGTGAACATAGCCTAAGTGTTATCTGCTTTAGAAAAACCATTAACACTCAGTCAAGGCAGAGAGCTACTACAAAGTGGGAAAATAAAATGGCCCTTTGTTTTCATTGTGACTGTGAAATTTTTTGATTTCCCTTGCTGTCTGCAGGGGCTATCAAATGTTGCTAAAATTTAACAGATAACAGCTGATTGTTGAGGAGTCCCAGCAGTAAGACCCCTCATGATAAATATGTTTTCGGAAGCAGTAGCCGAAAGGGATTTTCCAAAGCAGACAAACACTTGGATAAAGCTGAAGAAAGCTAAGAAATTGAGTATTGTTACCATTTTGGCAGATGTATTTTATCCTGCACACTAAGGCTATGTCTCCACTGTACACGTTTCTGGCCCTTTTTTTTTGCATTTTTCGCTTTCTGAAACCGCTGAAAAAAATGACTGAAAACAGGTCCCATAGATTTTAATTACTTTAATATTTTCTTTTCTCCATTTTTTTTTTTGAAAGTTGTAAAAAAAACGACAATCAAAAAATTTTTACTATTAAAGCTATGTAAACTGCCAGATGTTTTTTGACCCTTTTTTGGTGCATTTTTTTTTTTTTTGCAGAAACCCCCACACCAACCATCCCGTGCATTTCCCCTGCAAAAACATGGAAAAAAAAACACACAAAAATAACAAAAATGCTCATTTTTGAGCTGTTTTTGATATGGACAAAAAAATCATTCTAGAACGGTTTAGGATTTGGTTTTTCTGATTTTTTTTTTTCAATGCCTTAATCAGCCAAGGGTATGTCGAGACAAAAAGTAGGTTTTTTTCCAAAAAATTTAAGTAAGAAAACAAGTTCCCATTCATGTCTATGGGCATTTTGGAGATTTTTGAATAAGGAAGAATAAACAAACGGAAGGTTTTTTTAAACTTAAAAATAGCAAACAAAATACGCACGCATGAAAATATAACACATTTTCTATTGAATTAAATGGGGATGTTTTTCTTCCCGGTTTTGCGATACTTCAAATTGGGATCCCCTGAAATTCCAACTTCAAATACTGCCGTGTGGGCATACTAATTTTTATTTTTTTTTATGGGGCTCTACGCCACCATGTATTTTTATAATGCATCATTTGGTTTTAATCTCAAATCTTTTCAAGAACCACATTAGTCCCTTTTTAAAAGCATGCCTACCCAATTAATCCCATTGTAGTATGTCCGCCGTATCATGCAAGATCAAGAAACTGTCTTGTCTGGCTCACCAACCTTTTCCCCGGAGTTACGTCTAAAGACTTTCTTTTTTGGGAGGGAAATCATGCAGAGGGGGGAAAATGCTTAAAATCTGAATCTGATATCCTTAATGCTGGGTCTGAAACCCCAGCAATGACATCACATTTATGGCCCCTAAAACGAACTTGCACTTTTGCAAACTATTTTTTACATCCCTCTCTTTTAAAAAAAATGTTTCTTTGTCTAAGACTAACCCAAAATAAAAAACGAACGCCGCCGGCCTAAAAAGTTTTTTCTGTTAAATGAATGATTTCCTCCCTTGGGAGATTTGCTGAGACACACACAGTCCAAATTTACTCTATTTTAAAAATGGCAAGTAACAAGTTTATATTATCACAATTTTTTGTTCAAGACTTGTTAACATACAAACCCCAAAAACAAAACAATCAAAAGGGGGGTTTTTACATAACGTTAGGTGGGGAAATATAGCAGGCACACACACCAGCTTTTAAACCTTTTTTTTAAATTTAAAATAATTACAAATTTAATAAATCATTGACTTTCTTTTAAAAAATTGCATTGTCAAGGGTGGGATATATTTAAGCAAAGTGAACATATTGTTGTAGGCAAAAAAAAAAATGGGCAAACATAGGGTCCCAGCAACTTTTAGGGGCCAAATTGTTATGCTGAGAGGGGGTAAGACCATCTCCAAAAAATTTGGGGCAACATGAGCCAAACAAACTGTTGTAACTGTGTTCTATAGATTATGAACCATCATACCAAAAACTTTGCAAAAAGTGCCCGACAGAACTTTTTAAAGCGACATATCCATACCCTTTCAGAGTGGGATGGGTAACTACTTTTGGCATAAAAACGGGAACCATTTATAAAGTCTGTAGACCTTTCAAACATTGTCAGATTATCAAAAGGGGAGAGCTGACGAGTCGGGCCCGGTTCATACATATCTCTCTAGGTCTTTGGGCTTTTCAGAAATCATGGAAAGTACCCATCAAAGTGGCTCAAGGAAGGAGAACTGGGAACAAGCAGCAGAGTCATGGATACCCAAGGCCCTTCTGGGCTCTTAGGGTAAAAGGCCAGGGGTGCCAAAAAATTTTGGGGGCCCCATACAGCCAAAGTGCCTGGGCCCCTTTCCCTGTCCCGCCCAAAACACACCCTTCCCCCGGCACCCCCTTTTACTGTCATAGCCCCCCCCCTTCACCCCATTTTTCCCAGTCTTCTGAGCTTTTTAGAGGGTTTTTCGGGGAAACCAAAAAGGGCGGACCCAGAGACGGGTCTAAAAAATACAATGACTTTATCCTGCGGGCTATGAGGAAAACGCACGGTTCCCACATGAGAGATCGCTGCTGCTGTCTCCTCGCACCCGTCAGGGCCGTCTTTTAA